>JASSUY010041404.1:0-53364 GCA_032466535.1 Forpus xanthops
CATTCCAGTGCCTCACCACCCTTACAGGAAAGAATTTCTTCCTCAGATCCAATCTAAACTTTCCCTGTTTAAGTTTGTACCCGTTACCTCTTGTCTTATCACTACAGTCCCTCATGAAGAGACCCTCCCCAGCATCCCTATAGACCCCCTTCAGATACTGTAAGGCTGCTATGAGGTCTCCATGCAGCCCTCTCTTCTCCAAGCTTCACCCAGCTCTAACCGTTGCTTTGCCTCTCTAGGCATGGTAGTTTGATTGAAGCGCTCTATACACAGTATGGACCCTCCACTACTCCCTCTGCCCTGGGCTGAGGCTCTGCTTCCCTACTTGCATCAATTATTCTCCCTGCCACCCCCTGGACTCCTCTGTATTTCAACATTCCCTCTCTTAATTTTTCTTTGGAGTTAAAATAAACCTTTTGAAGAGATATTTCCTTTCCAGTGTCATACTACAATGTAGACCAAGTCTGCGTTTGATTAGTAAATTCATCCCATGCTGGTGTTTTTGTATCCTCAGTGTCATGTACATTTAATTCCCCTCTCTGTCCCCACTTCTTTTTTAAAAGGGATGATGTGCATTGAAGTGATAGGAATATTCTTCATGGAGAAAGGAAAAGGAATTCCAAAGTAGTTAATAACCAGAAGTTTCCAAAAGAGACAGCAGAAGCAGCAGGCAGCAAGCACACAGGTCACTGAGCACTTTGGCGTCTTCCAGCAGGTTTGGAGGCAACAAAGACCTTTGAAAACAGTTGTGATGGTTACAGCTGCCTCTGGAAACTGGGAAGAGGTATCACTGGTGGTGCCTCCACTCCAGGGGCCTTTCTTAGGGACCAGAGCCACCAGTAACCTGTTGGCCAAGAGTTGGAGGGGAGCAGGGAGCCAGCACTGACAATAGAGAAGAGCCAGGAGAAAAGCAGTGTTACTGCAGAGAAGGGAATGGGAAAGGGATAGCAAAGTGGCATATCCAGAGGTGCAAAAAGTAGCAAGGACCATACACCTGGCCATGTACAGAAGACAACAAGTAAACGTAGCCCAAGAGAAATCCTGGGTGCTGGGGAAAGATTGGGGGGGGGGATGGACAAAAGGCAGTGAGAAATGGTGTAGGGATGACAAGGAAAGGAACTGACAAGTGAAAAAGGAAAGAGAAGTGTTGGCAGGCTTTGGTTCACTGGCTTCTAGGCTAAAGCTAGTGAACCAGCCTGTAAAAACTGTAGAGGGAGGAGAGAGGATGGTGAGAGTCCCCTCTAGCACAGCCGACTCCTGCTGTTGGGCTATATTCAGATTAAAGTTGGCATTGCAAAAAGGAGAGAAAGTGCTTTTGCCTTTACCTTGCTGCTACCTTATACTCTCAGAAAATGGCAGTGAGGAGCCAGGTTAGCACAAAGCAGTAAGGCATCTGACACCTCACATGAAATGCAGCTCAGCAGCCCACCCCTCTGCACTTGTTTCCTTCTGGCAAAGATGAAGCTCTGTGCAGATCTTTACAGGACCACAGGTATGGCCATATCACCAGCACAAACTCAAAAACATCCAAACCCTGCCTGGAGTGAAATGCTTTGCAGTTATGTTCATGCATGGGACATACTGGGTTAGACAGGAATAGAAGCTGCGTGGTCCAAAGGATAAAAACATTGCTGGTTGGCCTTAGTTTGGTCAAATTAGATATTCTATCAGGATCTGTCAGCATCCTTGCCCCACATTTCCCTCAGCTCCCAGAATCAGCCCAGAGCTCAGATGTGAACAATGAAATGCTAATCTGATCCACTGCAGCCAGCCCAGAAAAAAACCCATCCCAGAAGTCACCTCTTCTACAAACAAACCCATCTAAAAGGGATATGAGTTGATGCTTTTGCAAAGAGATGCTAAGACAAGGCTGCTTTTGTTATAAGAAAGATGTCCCGGTGACAGGCAGCTGCTGTGCCACGCCACGCACAAGGCTGCAGATAGGAATTACCTCGCTTGAAACATCTCGGGCAGCAGGATTTTGAATGTTTATCATCGCCTGGTGAAATGAAAGGGGTCCCCGGTGTTTCAGAGGGGAGAGCCAGGAATAATTGCTGACACAACATCTTAGCTGGCACTTGCTGGAAGATAGCCTCATTAAAAGTAAAAGTAAGACGAGAAAAGCTCATTGGAGTGCTTGCAGAGATGGGTAGTGTGGAGGATCTGAAAATGAGCAGAAGGGTTGATAAAAGGCATAGAGGTTTTACACAATAGCATATTCTCCTATAAACCACCTAATTCTTCTACTTGGTATTCATCACTGTCAGAAGCCTTTAGAGCTCTGAATGAAGTCTTTATGCTTAGCCTCATTATCAGCTCAATGATAGAGGGCAAGCCATGCACATGAAGTTCAGTACCAGAGATATGTTGTTAAAATGCTGCAATTTGTCAGCATTTAGATAAACAAATGAGGGGCAGAGCGAGTGTGTGAAGTGACCCCTGCAGCATTCATGGGATATTTTGCCATTTGTTCTTAAAACTGTATTCAGATCGCTTGAAATTTGCTTGGGTGGAATGAGAAAACAGTGATTTGAAAGAAAACTCTTAGAGCAAGATGTAGGTTTACTCTCATTTGCTTTTAAGTTGTTTCTCTCTCTGTAACCCCATTCTTTTTTTACTATTGTGATTCCCATAGACTCTAACATTCCAGGAAGGCTTCTTGGGCTTGATCCTGAGCAACTGGACTCACCAGCACATTCCTGGTGGCTTATTTGGGCTTATTTGGCAGGACAGGCTCTGTGGCTGTCACTGTATGAAGTGAGGAGTTCAAAAACAACTAATAACCCATGTGAAACAATAACATATCACAGTGATGTAACTGAAGGAATGTGCTCTTCCCTTCTTCAGCTAATAAATAGACAGCCAAAGCATAAATGATAAAAGGAAAATAAAAAATGCTTAAGGATTTGACACCCTCATATTTTCCCATTGGGAAAGACAATCCTTTAGAGGTTTTATGTTCAGTAATATCTACTCTGAGGCTTACGTTTGCCTGTGTCTGTCAGTTCTTTCTCCCAGTGCCTGAGTGAAACACACTCAAAGAGCAGACAATGCTTCTTTGCAGAGGGCTCCATTTCTCGGTTCCTTACAGAGTTTTTAATGATGCTGTGAAAGCCAGGCACCCGAGAAATCAAATCAAATGAATTGTAACACTTTCTGAAAAGCAAGATTATGCTACAATGGGGTTTCAATCACCTCCAGGAGAATGTTTGTCTGAAATCAGGCCTTCCTCAGATTATACACAGCTGTTGAGCTGCCTAATGCTTTCACAGTTTTCCGATGTTGAAGGAAAACCTTGGTGGCATGGGATCACCATCAATCTCAATACCTCATGCAAAGTGGAGTCACTAAAGTCTCATTTGCAGCCCCTTTTCTTTTTGTCCTATACACAAACTTTTCTGCTCATTTGAAGAGAATTATGTGGGCTTAATTAAGTGTAGTAACTTATTGGTAGCACAGTGCCCAATCAATGAAATGTGCAGATGTGATGTGAAATGATGGGGTGATGCTGTTGTGAAGAATACAAATCAGGGTGACGGCTATTATTTGTACCCAAAAGAAGTTATTTGGGACTCAATTATCCCATTCATAGTGATTGTGGTGCACCAGATGGTTACAATGCATAAGAGTCTTTCATGACCATAACATTTCTTCTGAGCACCTTTTCTTCTTCTCTAATTCACCATACGACGATTAGTTTCTTATTGGGTGTTTATTGAAATGAGGTGGGCTAAGGAACAGATTTAGTGCATCAAGGAACAAAAGGGAGGGGAGACCCATGAATCAAAATAAGAGACTGCAGCTTGCTCTGTTGTTTTTCAGAGGCCTTGAAACAGTCACCTTGCAGCTTATCTGCAATGACCTTCCCTCCCCTCTTTTCTCTTGCCTCCTTCTCTCCCCAAGTCCAGGAGATGCAAAGGCTTTCAAATGTGACCGGCTGCTGTGCCGTCTGTCAAAGCCCTTCCAGCCAAGTGAGCAGTTTTTCATTTAATTCACTGAGTTGTCCTCAGTAAAATTAATTCCTTCTCATCAGCACTGAAGCAGTGAATAGGAACAAAACCAAACGAGGTTGTGAATATAGTGCTGGTCATTAACTGGGGCACTGACTCTATCATCTGTTCATCCCTTCTTCTCATTGAGGTGTTTGCAATATAAAAGGAAAAGCAAAGTGGGTGGGGAGAAAGGGAGAACAGAAAAGCCAAAGGAGCCATGTTCTCAACTGGACAAAATCAGCTTACTTTCAAGTGTAAGCAATGAAGCAACAGCCATTTGCACCAGAATGATCTGGTGCTTTTGTTGGCACTGTCCTAAAGCTCCTGCCCATCACCTGCGTGAACTAGCTGGCAGAGGTCAGGCTGGATGTGGTTCTGGGCAACCTGATCTAGTTGAAGGTGTCCCTGTTTATTGCAGGGGAGTTGGATTACATGAGCTTGGAAGGTCCCATCCAGCTCAAACTATTCTATGATAGTATGAAAGGTGCCTGAACACACACAGTTTGCATGCACAAAAGGGAAGCAATTCGGCACATTGCAGCCACACTCTGCCAGTTTTTATGATTCAACCTTTCTCTTTGGGAATAGATACTTCGTGCCTGGGCTGAGGTGAAAGGCCTTTAGGCAGCAGCTGTCTTGGGCTTGTGCTCCATGATTGGCAGCACTGTGCGGAACACTCTGCTTACGGCAGAATGGGAAGTATGTGGAAAATGAGCGGACCTTTTCCCTTGGCAATCATCACTTTCTAACATCTTTTACCTCCTGAGCCCAGCAGAGCCGTGGCATTCCGGACTCTCCTGTTGCAGGATAAGGAGCATGTAAGGCTTCAGCGTACCTGTTGTTATGGCTACATTTGTTTGTTAAACATAATGATGGCCTTCAGAGTAACACACACAGGACTTTCCTGATTAAGACAACGGCATAGCTCCGGTGGCGTCTACATGAAACTTGATCATGTGGCTTCAGAGGTTGGCAACCACATCCTACTTTGGGGTTAGCCAAATAAAACTATATTTTGGTTTAGTGCTGCTAGCTTTGAGGAAATGATGGTTATGAAATTTGGGCCAGAGTTTATGTTTATTTAAACTACGGCTGCCACGAGACAGAGTCCATCTTTCCTAACAAAGGAAAGCAGCGTATGAAATATGCCTTATCTTAATAACACTTTTCAAGGGTGGCTTACAACTTAAAGACACAGATATTACAGCACCACTTGTGTTCTGAAACCTGCATTAAAATGACACTAAGCTGTGACCCACAAGCTCAAGCCATGCTTTGCAAACTGCTTGTTATTTGCAAATACATAAAATTGGATGACATGTATCACATAGATTTAATTTCAACCGTGTTTTTAATAAACAAAACATGCTGTACCAGCAGAGCTGCAACCAAGTGATGATAACATCTGGTTTTCAGAACATGTACAGATTAGAAAGATAACTTTTTCCCCTCTCCCAAAACAAGAAGAAAATGGACAGAATAATGACCCCAAATATGGCCTTTTGACCACTACTGAATAAGCAGGGACAGATTTTCAAAGACAAATAACGGCTTCTCCTTCCCTATCTACTGTTTTTTTGAACCAGTATGCCTAACACTAATCTAGGAATCAAGTGCTGCTCTGGAACGTCTAGATTCAAACAGACCATATGTGCGCTAAGACATGTTATGAGACATCTACCTAGCAATTTAGTTGTAGATCTGCTTTGCACACTGCAGAAGTGAGAACAAAAAGTAGAAGCCTGGTTCACGTAATTCTCTCTGCCTTACTGTTGTTGCACTAACTAGACCAAACAGCCATAGAGTCCTGATCCTGCTTTGAGCATATCCCTTCCAGGTGAGCAGAGAGGCAGTTAGAGAGTAGAATCACAACATCAGTGATCTCAAGAAGCAGAACAGAAATTTTCTCCAGTGATGAGTGGATTTCAAACAAGATCATCTGTTATATTAGGTGGAGAATAAAACTCTGGCCTCACTTCAATTGAATGCAAGTATTCCATGGACCTCAGTGGGTACACAATTTCACTACAATACACAATAAAATCCAAGGGTATAATACTGGGAGTTCAGATTCTTCTTCAAACCAGACTGCAACTAACTAAATTTTGGCACAGTTTTCCTGACCATTATGAAGTTTTTAAAATAGGAATCATGTTAGTCAAACTGAATTACAGCCTGTGCCCTCTTTGGTGAACTCTAGGATAATCCTACATTTTGGCATATAGACTCGCAAAACCCCAATCAGATCTCATCTCTCTGCAGCTGGGAGACACGGTAGTTATCCAATACAGCTAAAACAATAAACTTGGTTCCCAGAGTGTTTTTAAATTGGGCTTTAACCAGGATTCAGACCCTGTTTTGCAAAATTGGGAATTTAAGCAAGTCTGTTCCGATTTCCTACATGACAACTCTGACTAATTCTACGTTACTTCCTCGAAACACATTTAGACCCAGCTGCCAGGAGGTGTGCTGGAAGCTTCAAGGCTATGGGTTAGTCAAATGCCAAGGGACAGCTCCTACCCATGACACTACACATGTTAAATCCTCCTAAATTTGCCCTCCCTCACAGTTATTTTTATTGACTCTTACTCATCTTCCTGCACCAGAGGGCTCAGGCAAGTCAGGGTCTACATCTTTCCTAGCACATTTGTGCACAGTCAGTATCAGACATTATCACAGGTTTCATGACCACCCATCTTGTGCTTTGATGTTTTAACTTTTCTTTGCTTCAGAAATTGTTCCATGCAGATTTCAACTCAGACTGGCCTTACTACAGTAAAATGCAATCCCTCCCAATATTTATGATGTTGGTTTGTGTCCCAAGCAAGCAGAGAAGTTTTTTCCCATATGTTTTGATTTGATCTTATCTATTAAGGGCTATAGCCCCTTCGTTTTATGCAGGTCTTTTATTTTTGTTCTTTAGTGAGGACACAACTATGCAAAAATATGTATGATAAAGACTTAAACCCCCTGAGACCTATTCACAGTGTGGAACTTTGCTATGAACTTCAATGCACAAAGGAATGTCTCTCTTTAATAGACATTTATAGATCATCTGCATAATGACTCTTTCTATTCCCTCTCCCCTTTTTATTCCTTTTATCATTTGACATTGGCCATACATTGGCTGTTGGAGGTCAGTTACAAGGCCAAGATTTGGATGAGAACATTATAGCACACTCTTTGGAGAATCTAAAATATATAGTTGCCATTGACTCTGTCAAAAGCCTTTTTCCATATTTAAGGAAAGAGTTGAAATGAGGATTAGATTTAATGTCGATCAGGGTTAAGGTCAAACCCAGTCATATCTTTTTATATCTATGGAATTAATTATAAGTACTAGCTGGTTAGGTGGAGCTGTTTCCATTACAGTGGATTCTATGCATTTGAAAAGCTACTTTCAAAATAACTGGAAATAATTGTAATGGTTCCAAAACACCTACTCTTCAAACTAACAAATAAGCAAGTATTCCTTTTACAATATCACCTTTCCTCAAATGGTTTTTCCAAGAGTGGCATGCCAAACACCCAAGCTTGAATTTTTTATACATATGTATAATATATAATATGTATATTGTAGGTTCTCCACTATTAAGAGAAGAGTTTGCAAACCAAAGGCAGACCTCGATTCTGCTGGAAATCTGTAGTTCTGAACCAGATTTGTCATTCATTTAAAATCACTGTATCTCTGAAGGGATGAAGAATTAAATGGGATATTTAAGTAGGAAAGTGAAAAGAGTAGCACCTTGAAGACCAAAGTACACAACCTGATGTTTGTATGTTTTCATCCAAATGTTTTTTCTTAATATTTCCTTTTAAAAATAATTATCTTTTAAAGATATACTTCATTGTACATACATAACAAATAAATCAACAGATGTAACCACAGCTGGCCCAAAGACACTCAGACTCACAGGGCCCACATCGCTGTGGTCCAGCTTTGTCCATCACTGTGTGTAGTTTGAGTCACGGTTTGGTATGGTAGGACATCCCCGTAAGCAACATGAGCACACAATGCAGTGTGTATCTCCTGGTGTTGTTGCTAGCCTGCACAAGGAATAGCGATGCAGCAATGGGATGGTTGGTGGGGACAGCCCTCCTGAGCCCAGTTCCAACACACAATACTTGAAAGGAAACTCTGTACGTCATTTTCCTCTTCTCTAGGGATAGGAAAGGAAGGCTACAGTCTGAATTGATCTCCCCACCTCTTTTAATTAAATACATTTGTTTAGCTGCCATTGTGGGGCTTAGAATTAGGCAACATTTCCTTAAAGACTGCTTGGAGTCCAAAAAATTCCCTAAGTTTCAAAATTTCATATGACATGAGAACTTTTTCAGTGGCTGATTGTTTGTTGAGATTGGAAGTGCTTAACTTCTCTGCTCCTCTGAGCTTCCCCTTTTTCCCCTCTCCTTTCCCTCTTCCACCCCCTCAATTCTCCCTGCCCTTTCCAAACATCCTTTGCTCCCAGACTGCAGCTATTGCCCCCATGCCACCCAGTGTTTTCCAGCAGAGCTGGAGGGGGACACTTCTTGATGCACTGCAGATGTGGGTTGTTAGTATGGCTTTCACATGGAACTCAGATTGCTTGAAAAGGTTTAACCCTGTGACTAAATTCTCAAACCTGCAAACTGTAAGCAAAGCCCATGCTCCCATCTAGGCTGAAAAGGGCAAGTTAATGAAAGAAACCCCCACCCTAGCAATTCACAGGATGCATGAAAAGAAACCTAAACCCCCCACATTCTCAATGCTAATTAAGCAATAATGATCAAGGGCCTGAGTATTTCCTGGGGATTAATAACTAACTGGGAGGAGATGATGACCCCAGACAGTCATTAATCCTCAGGAAATGCCCTGCGTCGAAGTTGTTATTGCTAGTTCATGCTAAATATGTGAGAAAAGAGGAGTTTTTTTCTGAAGTCCATCTTGCTGGAGGTTTCTCAGTGTGTTTTCTCTTTGGATGTGATTATGAGCCCCCTGCAGTAAGACCTCTCAGGTCCATCAGCTGACCAGATTGCACAAGATATTCCTCCAGACCCCAGTATGACCAGAAACAAAAATCACAGGTCCTGAAACAGGCTCTGCTGCAGATGTACCTTGCTGTTCTCTAGACAGTCAAGGCCTGATCCTGAACAATGTGAAGCTGCTTCAGCTCCCACTGAACTCTGTGAGCCTCTGGACGCCAGATTTGTGTAACCTCTGAGACTCCTCATTTGAACATCAAGTCCATGGAGTTTATTGCTTCAGAATACAGGCTCTAACTCCAGGATGTGCTTGATTTCAAGCACATATATGCTCAACTGAATTGAATAATTTAATAGATGATGTGTAGTAACCAGGAGCCCTTTGCATCTGAAATCTTATTCTTCAGTCCTTAACTCCCAGCAGCTCAAAGCCAATAACAGGGCACATGTGTTGAAATTCAAGCATAGAGAACATTTTCAGGAACTGAAATTGCATTTAAAAGCAGCACTCACAACCAGACAGGAATCACCGTGCTGCACAAATCACAGACATACAGTATCAGACTCAGGCCTTGGGATCGCATCCGGGTATTCTCACCTTAAATCTTCCTTGTTTCAGGTGTATGTTCATGTCTGCAGGGAACACACACTGGGATCTTCAAAACAAGCAATTTCTATCATGCTTTTATAAAAGAGAAATAACGGCATCATCCCAATAATCCAACTATTTCTTCAAACTGCTCCTCGTAACAAAGACCCCAAGACGCAAACGCACACATGCTTAAATACATGTGCAAAAGCAAACAAAGCTCCTGCTGTCACATCACAAATCTGTTCTCCCTCCCTGACATTTTCATGTCCACTTAAGCAAGGATTTGGCTTCTGCAAGCAAAAAATGGAAGTTGAATAAGAACTTCCTCATTATCATTGGTAGTCTTTAAATTTTACTGAGAACAGCTTTTTATATGCCACCAAGTACTTCCTTCAGCTTTGAAAGACAAACTAAGCAGAGAGGAGGGGGGAAAAAGTTTCATCTACATTAATCTTCCCAGCTAGTTTCAAAAAGACATGAAGGCAACAGTATAAGTGATAAAAGGTAAAGTGCCTTTTCTAAAATGTTTGCGTTTATGTCTTATAAAGGCTATAAAGGTATAGGGAAACAAATACATGGTACATATTTACATACGTATATATGCAATATGTTCTTACTGAGAGTGGTTTCAGAGCTAAACATCATTCTCTCTGCTCTTTAATGTCACTCCTTGTCAAAAAAAAACCAAAAACTAAAGGATGAAAAAGAAAGGCCTGATTACAATGAACCCTGCCTGAGTTCAGCTCCTACACTGAAACCATGGAAAGCATTCAGCACCTAACAGGATTAAGCCATAGGAAAACCCTTAAAAGAAGAGACTTAAAATTCAGCTTCAACTACAGGGGAAAATCTAGAAGTAGGTTGTTCTTTTTTCTCCTAACTATAACATCTCTAATAAGAAGATGAAAAACAATAAGCCAACGCAATACATCAACTACAGAAAGCTCTTAAACTAACAAACAGCTAGAAGAATCAGCAAACTCCCCTTTCACAGAATCCCTACTTTATCCTCCACATAAATCTCTTCACTTTACAGCAATACCAGCCCCTGGTGTTAATAACACTATGTCAGCAATCTTGGTAAGATTTATACAGGAAAAACTCCACTGAAAATTGCCTGGTCATTACAGATTCCTTTGGAATCAATGAAACACTATAAATCTTTAAATACACTTGTGCTCATATGATTCAGACACGCTCTTTAAATGCACCCTGACATTCATTAGAGGATACTTCAGTGTGGTGCTGCAGAGGTAAAAATAATAAAGTCTGTGTTAATCTTTTCCTTTAAATGGAGTACATACAGAGCATATTGCAAGAGTGGGGCTGGGGGATCTATTTGTCAGATGAAAATTAATCACTATTCTAAACCAGACCGAACCCTACTGCTCTTCCATACCATGAGAGCGGTTACTTGGTCTAAAGTTTCATGTTGGCCTATTTCTTCTTAGCTGGGTTAAGCTGGCATCAAGGGGCTATCATCTGTCAAAATATCAGCGGGAGAAACAATAGACAAAGCCACCACTTGAGAATGTTGAGTAAACTGGGTAAAAAGCAGTGAAAGAAGTTAATGTGCAACCTGGCACACAGTACCAGCCCGAGCCGTGAGAACCACTTATGTGATAATTGGTCCCTCACAATACCTTCTGCTCTGTAAAACATTGTCTTGGGCTTGTCTTTCAGCACAGGAACGGATCTCTGTGAGACGCAATGAAACAAACACCTACCTGAAAGCCCCCTCCAGCTGACAGGGGAGGAATTCAGGTGGGAAAGCTTGCGACTTCTGAACAGCTACAACCAGTTTCAGGTAACTCCAGACTCACCCAGGGTCAGCAGGAAAAAAGCAAACCCCTATTTGAAAGAAGAAGAACCACATTTATATGCAGCCACTTATTCAGTTCAGGCAGAAATTGGTAACCTCTGGGATTCAAAGTATCTCCCGCTCCATTTTTATCCTCCTTGTTGTTCAGCCTTTAAAAACAATCCTTATTGTACTGACTGAGCATTACCAGGGGAGAAATGTAAAACCAGGAATTAGAACAGAAACAGACAAAATTAACAAAGCTGGTCTGTCTGCAAAGTAGAAACCCAGGCGGCAGAAATATTAGAGTATATGAATAGATTATGGCACATCTTGTAATGCAGGTGTTTCATAGGGCATCCAGCCTTCTCTCAGCCTTTCTTTACATATAGACGCATAAATATGTTTATATGAGCATTTCAGAGTTGGGAGAATGGGGACAGAGTGACTAAAATCAAAGCTAGTGAAGTGGCACTACGTTAGCATTCATATACACAAGCATTTTGAAAGAGGGCAGTACTGTGCAGAACCAAGAGTCCTATCCATAAAGGATAGGTGATGCAAAAGCTTTAAGTAGAGGAGTGGAATTCACCCTATAAGGCAAATTATTTTACTTTCTAAAGTTGGTTCACTTTGAGCTTGTACAGTGACCTAGGAGGCTGTTCTAAAATGGGATCTTCTTGAGAGAAAGGGCCTGATCTGCAGCTACTGGAAAATATGAAATCTGTGTATGCTTTGGCACATCATTAGATTCTCAAGATTCAAGAAACGGGCCTTTTTGTTTTTTAATGATTCAGTCCTTAAAAAATGGGAGACTTCAATGTTTGTAGAGCAAATATAATTTTCCCTATGACAGAATTGCTCCCATAGCAGAATCTGTTCTGTCTTGTGTTGCTTTAAAAAATAGCGATCTATGTTCAGGCTTGTTGCTAAAGCAACAAACATGTGGGCAACTGCTGCTCTCAAGAGATAAGCTCAATAGCAAGCCAGGTGTTCTTTTGTATGGATCTGGGCTTTGTCATATTAACAAGTGTGGATGAATCATGACAGATTTCCTTCAGATTTCACCAAAGCTTTATGATATCCATAGTTTCCTACTTGGTTTGTACTAAATCAATCCCATTAAAAGCACCATCCTTTTCATAAGCAGTCATATACTGACTGGTCTCTCAATATGTCAACAGAAAATTAAAAGGACAAAGTGAGTGTTTGGTATCCAAGATTAATAATAACTATTATGGGATTTCCTTTGATGAGATCACCCAGTGTCTCACAAAGCCAGCAATACCACAGCCAGAACAACTACATGGAAATAATAGAGATAGATAGAAAGCACAAGGATGAGACTAAAACTAGCTCCCATGTGAAGGCTTATATATCCCACCCTTGATAACTAAGCCAGAGATAATGCAAAGATCATAAAGTCCAATATACCTGTACTCCATTCAGCCACTGGAAGGACAAAGACCCTAGGGAGAGCATGCTGCAGTGCTTGCACAAATTCCAGGTCAAGGATGCAGCTGTAGACTGGAAACCTCCTTCTGTACTGTCTTTAGGCTTGTGTTTACAAGAGAGAAGTGATCTCAAACACTAGAACCATGATCGTCCATAATACATAACTGCCAGTTCACATCCTGATCATACCCAGACTCTTACAAGTAGCTCCCTTCAGTAACATATCCAGGCACAAGCTAATAGTATTGCATTTTGGGGACTGCTCCCAACACAGCAGGTACAAGACATGGTTTGACTATCTCAGTATTATCCTAGCGGGCTTTACAACCTCAGACACTCCCACATGCACTTGTGCTGTATCCCTGTGCACATATTACTGGTTTCATGCTATAAAAGCAACATGCTTGAGAGCTGGACACAACATGACTATGTTGCAGGCACTTAAAAGTGGAAAAACAACCCCACTCAAATATTAATTCTGTAGGACTCTCAAGGCACCCTACAGGGGTCATGTGAATTCCAGTTCAAAATGCCATGAAGCAGGAACTTGACCCTGCTCTAATAAGGCGGAATTAGTATGAATCAGTCTATGACACTTCCAGTGCAGGGAGTGCTGCTCTTTTATTTAGGGACGTAAACATGGCAAAGGAGACCCGAGGCCTCCACGTTAAAGATTTTTTGGGTTCAGTCTCTGTAATCTGCTTTTATTTGTCCTCAAAGGCAATGTTCTGCCTTTCACCTGCCCTCTAACTGAACTACGAAGGGCTTGCAGAAAAGCCAGGCAGCTTCTCTTTAAAGGACCCCAACTCTTGCAAGCAGAACATTGGTACAGTGGAATCATGTTGGTCCTCAATCAAGCCTTGACTGCTCTTGCCGTGGACAGAAAACTCCAATGACTTACTCCTGATTTACCCTGGCCTAAAAGAAGACCTGACGCTCCTTTCCTAGCCAGAGTAATATTGTTAGTAAACTGAATCCAGAGGAATTCAAGACTGTTGTAGGCCTTGCCTGTACGTCAAAGAAGGCTGAGATGGTTTAATGCTGTATTCATCATTAAGAAAACCATAGCTTTCTGTACCCTTTCCGAAGCCAGAAGCAGCATATGGCATGCTCAGCAGATGGAATGGTACAGAGATACACATCTGGAATGCAGGTGCTCCACCAGATATTTGGTGGCATTCCAGCAGCTGGATTTCTCTATAGGCACCCTCCACTGTTTACTGCCAAGAAAGAGGTTTGCCCTAATTGCCATTAACAATAACAACAATATCTCCTCCTCCCTAACAAGCTAAAGGCTGGAGTCAGTCATACATGTTGCTCTGCTTCCCTTTATTCTAACTCTCTTATGATTAGACCACCCTCCTCTTCATCTGCTTGGCAGACTGCTACACTGAGGTGGATATCAGGGCCACCACCGGCTGCAAGCCTTTTATAGCTTGTCAATTCTTCAGTTGAGCATATTTCTTTAGTCCTCAGCAGCTGGGAAAAGAACCAGAGGAGAGCAACAGTGACTCCTTGAAACTTGAATTTATCCAGTTTTACTGGTAGCTTTCAAAGTCTGACCAATGTCTGCTGTGCTAATGAAGGGTTATGTTTCTGCAGTGGTGGGGGGAAGCCCTTTCAGACAGGATAGCCCTAAATATAGTCCCTAAATAAACACATCTCTTAGGAGATAGGCCCCATTAATTCATCTAGCCATGTACCCTGCTGGAGCTGTGCTAAACGGGTCCAGTGCTCTCCCAGAGAGAAGATGTACGTGTATCTCTTAAGAAAGGCAGAAGTTTATGCATATAGTCTGCAGGCCACTCCAGCTTACATGCTTAAATGCATGCTCCCTTAAATATACACCACAGTACCTCCAAAGAAAGAACAAAGAGAAAGGAATTGAGTAGTTTAACTGAAACATCATTTTAGCTGATTGCTAATTCATTTTCAGAACAACTTCTTTTTCTACCCCCGTTAAATTTTAGTTCTCAAAGGTATTAAGAACCATAGATATTTAAAACTTAGTTTCTTCTTTTAAAAGCTTGAACAAGCTACATAAAACCTGCCTTGAATATCTGGAATGCTCCATCTGAAGGTCTCTCCCCAAAGAACAGAAGCTTGCCTCAAGCAAAGGGCAGGGTATTTGATTTAAAAGGATTTGTGGCATCCTGCTACTGCTTTACATCTGTAACACCTTTTAGGATCTAGCTGGATACAAAGGCTAATTCATTACAAAGTCAGTAAAGTTTTAATAGTAGGAACTTGATTAATCTGCTCAAATCATTGTGTTATTACAAAATATATCCTAAGGTTTTTGATAGCAGACCCATAGAAAGCAAAATACTGCTAAGTCTGTGGCTGTTCAAGAGCAGTTATTAGAAAGAATCACTTTGCACTCACTCTCAGCACACAAAAGTCTGTTAAGTCCCTCTACTGTGCAAATTCTGAAGCTTTCTCATTGGTTGAACTCATGGCCACCTGTGCCATTTCCAAACAGAGCCTCATGTCTGAATCAGTATACTGCCTATCTCCACTATCACTTACCTTATTTCACCCACTGCATATTGACTAATAGGTAGACTGGGAACTTTGGGGCATGAAGGAGTTGAGCTGACTTTGATCCCTGACTGCGAACTACACACATTAGAGTAGCAACTTATAAAAGCGCTAATGATCACTGGTTTATTTTGTTGGTTTTTTTTCTCTCCATTGGATGAAGTCATAGTCCCTTTCTATATGCCTTACTCGAGTTGCCCAGCTCCTAAATATAAGGCAAAAAAATAGCAAGCAAACTTGCTCATTATTTTGCTCTTTTCAGCTGGAGAACCTTGGATGGGAAAAGATTGCTTTCTTTTCTCCTCCACTCCCAAGTGTTTAAGCAACAGGCCTGGGAGTAGTTAGTAACATACAAGGTACACCAGAGGCAATAATTTACTAACCCACCATTGTAAAAAGGCAGCCTGTATACACAGATGAGCCTCAGACAGGCAGCAGTTCTGGACAGAGTTGCTGTGTTGGTGCTGTGAATGCACTTAGGTTGTGACAAGGGTCATAGCCTAGCCTAATAGGAAGAATGATCAAGTTTTAGGGCATTCACCCAAGCATTAGGAAACCACATCAGAGATATCCTGCATTAAACCACTTTAACATGCCAACTATGGATACCTAAGCTACTTGTCACAGTAACTGTGGTGTGCAAAGTCAAAAGACCATTAGGTGTTTCAGACATCCCTGAAGGAAAGGTAGTTAAGGATTCCCAAGTACAGCATCACAACAGAGAGATGTTGCTTATCTTTCCCTTCTTCCAAAAAATAATTGTTTCCATAGTGGTAAATTCTTCAAATGAAAAAGATTTTATCCTCATAGAATTGTGAAAGCATTGAGAGTATCAGTGGTCCTAAACTGTCTTATAGAGCAGAAAGATGGAGATCTTAACATCAAAATAAATTCTGGTTAGAAAAAATGAAAAGGCCCAGGATGATCCCATTGAAAGTTTGTTAAAAGCCAAAAGCAGAGCCCAAACTATTTGTTGTTAGAAACCTAAATTTAAGTTCCTAGGTCAAGATTTAGTTTCTTAAATGTCCAAGCAAGCTCAACTTTTACCACACTGCTTATACTACAACAGCTATACCATAGGGTGGTGAGGTCTGCAACCCCTTGACACTCTCATGAGGACGGAGGTTGCAGCAGGGAGAAAGGAAGCTGGGTTAACTTTTGCCGCTTCAAAATGATCCTCTGAAGAAATTCTGTCAGATTGGCATTGCTAGATCACGGCTGATCACTTCTGTCGATCCCAGGGGACCTCAGTAAATACACCACCATGGTACCCAAAGCAGGGGAGAATGAAAATATGGAAGGAAAGAGAATCAAGCCATTTTCTCAGGGGTTTAAACAAAAGGAGTGTCTGTCTTGTGTGACTAACAGCTGAGACACTGAGGGTCAAAAGCAGTTTATTTCACCATATAGTATTAACGATGGGGAGCTCTGTCTATGCTATCCGTTGACCCATTCTATTAGTGGAAAGCTTCTTAAGACTCATATTCTCTAAGGCCCCCCTTTCTCTTGACCTGGACTGGAACCACATACCATACCACAAACGTATGCTATTTTAGGCACTTAGATAGAGTTTTACAATTCCAGGCTGCGATCAATTACTGACTAGTTGAGATTTACAACAAGTGCTTTTTCCAGAGAACTGAAATCTGATGGTGACTTTAACTAGGAACTCCACTAAAGTTGAAGAACTGATATTTAAAGAGGCCCCAAATGGATCAGTGGAGGTGTCCCTGCCCATGGCAGGGGGGGTGGAACTGGATGACCTTAAGGTCCTTTCCAACCCTAAAACTATTCTATGATTCTATGATTAAGCAAACTCAGAACTGGCAACTTCTGCGCCAGATTTAGTTAAACAAATGCTATAAAGACTGAATCAATTACAATGAGACTTGTGCAAGTAAAGTTACATGAAGGTAGGATATGAAACTGGTTACACTGCAGATACACTTGTGTAGTTGGCACATATGTAAACAGTTATTCTACCCCTCTTGCTTTTGGATTACTTTTTGCCACTGGGGAAATAGGATAAACTCAGTCAATCATTGTGAATGAAGATGCCTGGGTCAGACACTAAGCACAGCCTTTAAATTAGAAGGGTGACTGTCTCTACGGTCAAGAGAACACAACAGTTCCACCTGGTACATCTACTCACATAAGACCACTTCCCCAGGCTACCTATACAGCCTTCTTTGGCACAACAGTTAGGTGCCTAATATTGGATAGGATGAACGTGGACCTCCAATATCCAGAGAGGCCACTATAGCAATGTAGGACTACAGTCCTACAACCTCTTTACCTGCTACTAAAAGGGACTTGATGTAGAATCAAAAATCTAATTTACTTCAGGTGCATGCTAAGGACCAGGTATCTAAGCCTGCACTGTGCAACCCCATCAAGTGGAAATGTTCAAAGTAGCTTGAAATAACGTCTACAGAGCCAGGACTAGTGCATCTTTATATGAATGTGACATTTCTAACACATTAAATAGCCATGATAAGTCACATATCCAAAGCATGATGTTAATGTGAATTTTCTTCTGCTGAAAGCCATATGCAGGGTATTTGCACTGAACTGTGAAGGTAACACCACCTCACTGGGAACTTCCTGCTCTAACAGCATGAGGATGTGGCCATGCCCTTCGTGAGGGCTTTCATTACTCAACTGAAGTCATATTTTAATATAACACACAATGAGAGCTGCTGCTTCCTTTAGTAAGCCAGACTCAAAGTTGGGATTACAATCCACTTAGCAAAACTGCAGGAACAGGGAGGAGGTGTTATTTCCCTTTTAGAGCAAGTGTGTGTTATTCCTTCCATAGAAATAAGCAAAATGCCTATAGCCCTTCCAATAAGAAGAGAGAGTGTGTATTCAAGTGTGGCTCAGAACCATCTTTCTTTGAGAATTCTCTCATTCAGAAATACAAGATTCCAATCAAAGATTCCTGTAATTGATAAGCATTATTAATCATTGTTAGGCATTTTGATATCTCTTGTGTTGAGTATTTCAATAGTTGTAAAGTTCAGTAACAACTTATACTTCACATGACCACAACAAAAAGAAGCATCCTTTTCCCTAATTAAGAAAAGACATAGTGTAACTGCCTGGGGCTGAGACATAGCCCAGGGTGTGGGTAAAACATGCCATTCCCACTGTGTAGGTAAACATGAGTTCAAAGTAGAGGCCTGTGGTCCTGTGGGAAATCTGTCCTGAACCTGGAATTGAACTCAGATCTCTCAGCTTCCTGCCCTGTATTCTTTCAACCCAGTGTAACTTCTCATTGGCTCTAAGATACCTTAATGGTTAGACAGAAGTTACTCCAAATGAAGAAACTATTCACATGCCCTTGAGGATTACAGTGATTTTCAAGGATACAGATATTTCCTTCTCCCTTTTCCCTCCCAATCTTTTTAAAGCCCTGTAAAGGATTTTATAAGAGAATGCTCTGCTAAACAGCAAGTGAATTGCCTTGTTTTTCTGAAGTACATCTGCAACTCATCTTGCTAATTCTGAACACAATTTAGTGTGCAAAGAAAGAGATACTGAAATTTCCTTTTTCCATGGCTACCCTGGCTTTGTATGCCTCCACTGTTATATCTCAGTAGTTCTAGGACCAAACCTGTCACATTGAAAACACAGCACATCTTGATGGGCCATACAGATGTATTCCAAGTGTTCAGGATACAACCCGAAGTCATACACAGCTGGCTTTCTTGGCTAGCCCTCACCCTCTTGGAGCTCTATTTTCTATGTTTTCAATGCTCTCCAGCATGTGTAGGTAACAGAGCACATAAAGTATTTTCATCAAAACAGATCTGGATGTCCTCAATTACAGTGCTTTCATCCACACATTCCCGATGATTTCCTTGAAACCAAATATATTGGTTTTCACAGGTATTTCCAAATCAGGTCCATAATGGGGAATGGGGAGGAGAGCCAGTAAAATCCTTCAGCTGGAAAAATTTCTCATAAAAAGTCAAGGTTTCCTTGAAAATGAAATTTTTCATAGCACTCAAGAGTTACATTTATCAGATTTGAAGGCCCAGAATTTAACTGGGCCTTCTATTAACTTCACAAACACTCACTCCAGTGTGATTCTATCCAGGCTTTTAAATAGATCACAAACACAGCATAGTCATTCATAGTAACAATTATATCTGAAAGGAAAGACTATATTTTCCATCACATTAAAAATGTAAGAATCTTTGTGGTTTTTCCTGCCTTATTACTGTCAATTTTTCTAACCCAGTATGTATAAAGACACCACTGAGCATATTTAAACAACGTTAATTATTATCACTCTTTTCAGTAATGAAGCACCTAAGAGTTCTGAATAGGTCTGAGATTTTGTATCTGAAAGAATAACTTTCTGATCTCATCACACTGACGGGGAAAGGTCTGAATTATTGCGCAGGATGTGGAGTGAAGGGTTTGTCTCATCTCTGCCTTACAGAGGATCCCAGATAACTAGGAGTTGGAGTATTTGATGAGAACTTAGAGCTTGAGTATTCTATGGCAACTGATTTTCTAAGCTTTTTTCTTAAGTGCAGTACGACAGTTGAGCAGCAACTAAAAACACTGGTGTTATCAGCGCTACGCCCAGGCCGAAAGTCAAAAACACAGCACTGCACCACCTACTAAGAAGGAGAAAAATGACTGCTACTGCTGAGCCCAGGACAGTGGTACAAGACAGAAGTGCAAAAAAAGCATTTCATTTCAAGTGGTGGCTTAGAGACTCACATGTTTAAAGCCTTGATTCTCAAGTCCCTTTGGAAATCTACACAAGCTGCCTCTTGTCAGGAAAAATCTGCTAGTTTACTGCAACTATTTTGAGGTAAGGAAAGTGGTTTTTTAACATTTCACTTGTAACATAAAGGGTCTTTGGAGCTGGGCACAGATCTTAGTTTGCACTGAAATCTATTAAATAATCACACTGGAAAATAGGGTTTACCTCTCTAAAACATGGTGTTACATGTGTGTGTCTGGTGAAGAAAGGGGTACTACTCTGCTCTCGTGAGACCTCACTTGGAGTATTGTGTGCAGTTCTGGTGTCCTCAACGATATTATTCCATAATTACATAGTTTGCTCTGCCCATATCTGTGGAGGTCAAGGCTGTTGAGGTATTTCTACACAGGTCTCAAACATTTCAGTTCTCTACCCCCAGTTTCTGCATGTTTAGCTGTTGTCAGCTTGCAGGTGGATGGTTTGCCCATTTTTTACAGCGCTTTTGTACAATAACTGAAGTTGGGTTTTTCTTGCTTTATTTTTTCCCTCTTTGAATTTTCATGGATGGTATTTGCCAAGATTTGAGATGCAGTGATCCATTAAATAAAGTCCTAATGTGCCTATCTATCCACATTTGTGCTGAAGAAGCCAAGCCTTGTCTGGGACCATTCCCATACTTCATCAGGATAGATACAAATGTGCACTGTTTTACTGCTTGGCTTATTACTCAAAAATCTCCAGATTCTTTACCTCATTCTGGCAGTGGGAAGCTGGGAGGAGGGCTTTTAACTGAACATATATTACAAAAACACTACATTTAAGACTCCTTTATATTGGAATGGAGAACTGACCCCAAATCTTTCAGAGCTATAATGAATAAAAGGTTTGCTACATGACTCAATGCACCACATCTTCTCTGTGTTTGGTGGAGTGCTTCACCTTTATTACATATGTTATAATCTTTTCAATGTTGAAGCATACTAGGAACTAATCTGTTATGCTCGCCCTTTACTTATCTTCCTAATACTGAGATAAATACTGAATGTGCATTTTTTCCTTGTGGAAGAGGTCATCCTCATTTACCTAAAAATTGTTCTTCAATGACATTTCTGTTTAATAGGATGATCTCAGCCTAGAGTTTATTGATTCTCTTTTCCCTTTTCTGTAGAAGGTTTCTTTCAAACCTGTTGGTTTAAGTACATGCAAACAGTTGTTCATCATTTCATTTTCATATTTGTTAATCTTGAGTAAGTAAGAACCATCTAATCCATACATCCTTGTCAATACATGGAAATATTAATAAATACACCTTTCACACTCAGCATCCCATGCTTGTTTTCAGTTTACTCTGAAAGTTTTAACAGCAGGTAATTCAAAGCTTCTAAGACCAAAAAGGCCAGCAGTAATTATTAACAGGTACTCAGGAGACTACTAGGAATTATGAGTTAATGTCTTTCATGTGTCTTGGATGCTGGAGAGGATCCCCTGCTCTAAGATGAAGCTGGGCACTTTTAAAGAAGTCCCACAAATTGATGAGGTGTCTTAGGTTTCACAGTTGCATTCAAACCACGTGCTTCTTAAGCTTCATGTTACTGACCTTCTGCCTCTCCCATCCCCTCTGCCAGCCTCCAAATAGTAGGCAGGTTCCCACACAGCACATATTATCTGTTATCCCAGTCACCTGCTAGGCTGGAATCCACACAGGCTCCTGGCTATAGGTCATTTCTAGATGCCAGTTTTTAAGACATGAAATGAGCAAAGTCAAAGGCTTGATGCCATGCCTGTCCTGAGCTTGCCACATCATTCTGATCAGATCCCCTACACTAACTCTGCAAATTTACTTTCTATACATCTCTCTATAGAACTTGATAATGCAGTTGCTGGATCTGACCTATTTCTAAGCTATCTCCACAGGAAGAACCTAGCAGCATGCATTGTAAGATACCCAATGGCTCATGTAAGCTTCTTCCCAAATCTACTTACCATTGCCTTTATAAGACTGGAAACTGGGAAGTAGCTATTGTCACTGACCAAAGGCCCTCATCAGAACAAAGATTTCATTGCACAAGTTGCCCCACAGAACTATATAAGAATATGTCCTTATTCAGTCTAAATTACTTTTGGAGGTGAGGGTGACTTTAATTTCAGGAATAACATCACACAAAATATCTGGAAGCATGCTCATGGATCTGGATTTATTGCCACTTTTTTTTTTCTTTTGGCAAAACTGAGTTTGGAAGCAGTATTCAGCTGATCAGTGTATGCTGAGTAAACTGCCATCCTTCCTAGTTATGCAGCTGTTTCAAGGGCAGCTGTATAAATTCAGCTAAATCACAGAAAAAGCTTTTTATTCATTATAATATGTCCTGGGGCAAAATAAAGCTGAAGTTATTAAACTGTAACTAAAAGCTAGGCTCAGTAAAATATATTGAAGTCAAGATTAAAAGCACACACAGAGTATGAACTCCTAGGGTGGAGGTTAAGAGAGGAAAAAACCCTAATTCCCCAGTGAAAAGAAATGCAGTTCCTGAAATCTCTGTTCCTGCAGCCAGAGTGGATTCTGGGATTTGAAAAGAGACACTGAATGTCTGCGTCACCCAAAAGAGAATCAATCCAGTATTTTTCCCTTATGAAAACAATAACAGCAGCATGTTCTTTCAGCCACGACCTCGATAACTTTTTTAAGAGCGCCCTATGTCAAACAGTAGTTTTTTCATGGCAGGGTTGAACTGTTTTGAAAATGCAACAGTTGGTCAGGATAAACCTTTATCTTCATTTACCCATTGTTACTTGTATTTGTGTAGCCCTCTGGTAGCAAGAGGTCACACTTCCATGAAGATAAATTCCTTATTAGCCCAAACTGTGGTCTGAGGTCATTGCATATCTGTGCCAGGACAGACTTAGAAGTGATGGTGAATAGGAAGTTTTTGTGTTGTATTGTCCTGGCTTATGGCAGCTGGAGCCAGACAGTGTTAGGACCTAGTATCAGCATGGGCTAAAGCAGGCATATCTTTCTAGTTGCTCATCACACAACAATGAGTAAATAAACACTGTCCTCCATCCTGACTAAGCTGTCAGCCCAATTAGGCACGAGAATGTCCTAACGCACCGTGTTTTCTGTATCTTCACCTACAGTTTCTACTGCTCATGTGCCTGGGGTGATTTCAAATAGACGTGGCTGCATTTAAACACAGCTACGCTGCTGGCAGGGGTCAGGTCTGCTGTGTCAACACTAATCCTTCCTGTCTACTATCAGCTAGTTTGACGTTTGATTTGTGTCAAGTTTCTGTGTCCACTGAAGCCAAATATCACAGCTCTGAGATAACATTTTGCCCCACTTTCCTCCAATCACTGAGTACTTTTGGATTTCCTCTCTTCAAACTCTGAATCAAAGGGATTACAAGTTACTAAGTCATGAGAAATTACACTAGAACAGACACCATTTCACTTCACGTCATTCAGACGCAGTTACAGAAAGAATGAAACAGAATGCCCTTAAGTACAAGAATTTTAAGCCTTACATTTGAACACTTCGAAATGTGCTCTTTGTTATATCCAGTGCAATGCAGTAGGTCTAATACAACACAGATTATTATATAAATCTTTCAATCTGACATGAAGAAAGGCCAGCCACTCAAAGTTCAGAATATCTCAACAGTCACATCAGACTTGCGCTAAATGAAGCCAAAGGCTTCTCTCACCCCCTCCAACTCCACTGAACAGTTTGTTATGACTCTCTGATAAAGATCAGTATCTACTGAAAGATAAGCCAGGACCACCACCAATTTAGGCCTTCAAAGCATTATACCACAGTGTGAAAGGATATGCCTGTCATGAAGGTGCCAGCTCCTGTCAGAAGGCTGTTCCTCCTATTTTTGCACCAGTGGAGGACTTTCCCATAAGGTCCAGTAGCTGTAGGCTCAGCCTTCAATTGTGTGCTGTACAATGCACGATGTATATGGTCCACAGTTCTGGTATACACAGCAATCAGCTACAACATGTATATGGGTTCAAACACACCTGGGTAATCCTGAAATGCAAAATCACCATGTACAGAGTTTTCAAATCAAGATAATTCCTCATGGATGGAAATGTTTTCTTCTTCTGGTGCACAGGTACAAGTAAATATGGGTAAAACTTGACTAACAATCAGCACCTAAATACATGCCCTGACTCAGTGGCATGTTTACATTACAGATATAAAAATTTGCATGAGAAAAAGGAGCAAAACATCTCTGAAAATTAAGCCATTTCTTCACAAAAAGCCCAAAGGGAATATACACATCTAGATATGTATTTATACCAGCCTACTCAGTCGACTAAGACAAGGGCGCTCTACACAGCCTTATTTAGGATAAAAAGATAATGTTTTAAGCTGCAGCAGAAGTTTAATACCATGCAAGAACCACTGTTATTGATTGTATAATATATAAATGCACTGCTATCTCTATACATTACCATTAGCATTAGGTAAGATTACACTAATTCCAGATATATTTCCATTTACCTGAGTGTGTCCTTGTACATCCCATGCACAGTCTTTCAAAGTGCTGAGCCATCTAAAGCTACAGGGGGAGTGGTGAGCCCACAGTTACTTCATCACCCCAAATTCATCTTGATTTCTGTTGGAATTAAATAGCTACCAAAAAACCCAACCACTCCAGTGCTTAAAATCTAGGTCTCAAAAATATAATCATGTTATTTTTTTCCCTCCAAATATAGTAGAGACTATATTAGAACATATGTGTGCCGATGATAGATTTATTTGGTTCTGCAGGTTAAATAGTCCTCAGGCAAGGACAATATGTGCATACCCTGCTTCAAAAAGGAGACTGGTCTAACTGACCTCCAAGGTCCTTCCCAATGTGAACCATTTTACAGCCCTATACAAATGAAGACCCAGATCGCTATCTAGAGACTTGGATTACTTGTGGCTGCAGAACTGGAATCCATAGAAATGTAATTTGAACTTTGTTTTCGTTTTGCTATCAGTAGTTCTTAATTTACGCTACTGATGCTTTTTCTGAGTGTTTCTCTTCTGATCAAAGGTTGTTTCCCTTTTACTCATCACACCTTTCAACCTCTTGTTTCTAGTTTAACATAGCTCACCATCATTCACAAATGAGTTATGTATAAGGAAAGCTCAAATACGAAGCTTCTTGTAGTCTGGTCCTGTTTGAGTGGACCTGCTGTTCGAAGAGTGCTTTTCAAGGTCTCTTTGGCATTCTGCTTGGTGCTGGACCACTGCAATGGCAGACCAGAAAGCCTGTGGAGGAGAAAATTTGCTGTGGACTGTGACACGACAGGGTAGAAAACTGGAACTGCACATAAAACAAGTCACTGAGGGACTAAAAGAACGGGTAGGGAACCTCTGGCTGACAGGAAATCCTATATAAACTGACCTGTGCTGAATCTGGGCTACGCATACAACAAACACAAATAGGGTAAAACTCTAGCACGTACACGTGGTACAATAATGGTGCTCAGATGATAACTTACACTTTACTTGTGTCTTAATCACAGGTATGAGCCATGAAAAAGATCAATCTGCTGGATTTTAGGCCTTTCAAAACAATACTTGACAATGCACATTTTTAGTCATTTCTCTATTACTAAGGTGTGGATGTAGATAATAAAAATGCCTCCATCTCTATCTAGGATACAGCATCAAATGTCTTAGCTGAGGGCAGGCAAGTGGTTTGATGTCTAGGAGTGGCTGGAAAAGATGAAGAATGATAGGCAACTTCAAGTCTGCCAAACATCCTTAACATAGATGAGGAAATCATCTGTGTCACATAAGGGACAGCAACATGCTTCTCTTCACACCTCTTGGAATCAAGAAGGGGAAAGCAGGAGCTGAAGCAGGAGTTTCTCCTGGGCAGGATGAGTATACATTACCCTACTGGCTTGCAGCCTGGGCACAAGGTAGATCTGATCAATACTGTTTTCTGAAGAACTGATACCATCTACTCAGATCGGCAGCTCATTCAAGAGTCATACCAAAATAATTGTGCTATTCCAAGAAAATGGGAGCATATAAAGACAATGAGCAATGACTATCAGTTGGCTCAATTTAACTGGGCTACAGCTACTATGGTAGAAAGTGAAGGCTTCAGCACATATCTATGTGAAGCACATATCTTATATACTTTGACAAGAGTGGATGTTGAGATATTTCACGCAAGTCACTGCTGTGCTAACATTGAACCTAAACTTTTGGGTGGACTGTGACTCCAATAACTTTATGGCATAGGCTTCCATTGAAAATATTTCGTCCACTAAATCTTCATCTGCTGATGTCCTTCATTACAGCTGTTAATACATAACAGGGAGCACAACAATATGACCAGAATGGCCTCTTCCCTGCTCTGAGCGGTTTACAAACAGCAATTTTAGGAGCAAGTCAGAATTTCTTGGGGTTTTCCAGCTGCTTTTAGATCACTGCTTCGACTAAGTCTCACCATGGCCTAACCAGCCTCTTTTCCCAGACAGGAACTGGAACACATGGCTTGTGGTTGTGGTAAATTAATAAGGGGTTGAAAAAGGAAAAACAAACAGAAAGGACTATTCCCATGTGTTTTACAACACTGCAAATCTGCCCTCCATCCAGTTCATCTGCAGTGTACCATGCTCTTGCCAGTCACTCCTGTGTTCACTTGCTATATAACACTATTCATCCTCCCATCGCGAATTTTACTTCTAATGAGTTCTCTGAATTTCAAAGGGCTAGATACTGATGATGTAAACTGGTGACACGCCATTGTAGATTTTTAAATCAGATCCAGATTTCCTTCTAAAATATGTATTTAAACGCATGAGGAATTCCCCACTTGTAACATACATGACCTTAAGCCATAATTATTGTCTCTATTTGCATAAGCACCTTTACACAGCTATGTAATAAAACTCCTCAGGAAAGTAGTATTTTGACAGAGTTTCACTTTACATAAGTATATCACAAATTAGACCCAAAATTCATGCCTTGGGAAAAGCTAACAGAGCATTATGAATTTTTAAAGCCCAGCACTTTTCAAAGGTGAAAGATTGCCACTAAAATGCAGGATTTCCTGAAACAAGTTTTACAACAAAAGAATCCTGTGATGTATTTTTAAACTACATCCTCATCGCTATCATTCGTCAGTACAAGCAGCATTAGAAGTTTTTTATGTGGTGTGCCTGTTTCTTCATAATTACCAGTGGAATATCCCTGGAAACCACTTCTCATTCATTTCCCCAGGTCTGAGGCATGTGAGCAGAACTGACACTGTGAAACATGCTGTGAAGAAGCACAGAGACTCTTCTTCCTTCTTTGGCAAAGCTTGGGTCAATCTGTGGTTGGCGTAGTCCGAGAAACCATTTAAGCATCATTCAAAATTACAGTGATCAAGTGCTGCATTTCAGCAGAGTAAACCCAGAAGGCTGTGTAACTAGTTTTCCCACAGTCCATGAATCCAAAGCTTAAATCTTAGTGTATTCTCACCTTCTGCTTTTATACAGCTGAGCAGCATTTGTAACCAGTCTGTAGAATACCAAAGGATAGACAACCTCTTCTCCTCAGTGTAATTTTAAGTAGCTGAAACAAACTACCAACTTCCTAAAGTTCACCAGAATATGTTGGAGAAGTTATTTAACTTGTAAGCAAAGGGCCTCTCCATGGCCCTTTACAATCACTCTGGCTTGGCCAGCCCCTTGGATGCCCAGGCCTGCATGTTCTCAGAGATCTCCTGTAGGCAAAGTATGAGATCAGGCTCTGGGACTCAATCCAAAAGTCCACTGAAACCCATGGAAATAATCCCACTCATTCACTGCAGTTAGCATGGGAAACCAAGTCTCTCCAAATGCACCTGAAGTATATCAGCAGTCAAGTACTTAATCTCCATGTATATAGCTTAAAACCATAGTTGTCCTGTTAGTCATATTCCATGCATTTACCATAACATCACAAGATCTACTCTTCATCCAAGATGTGACTTAAGCAGATGATAATTGTTGGCAGTAAAAACATGTATTATGGTCATGCCCAAAATTCATGTTTGTTATGCCAAGCATTACATATAATTAATTTGGATGTGATGTGTAATTTGTCCCACAGACTTTATCATGCCTTCTTCTCAACTGTTCTTCAGTGTTAGCCACTACACCATGAGTAAAAATAGTATTTGTTGACAGGTTTATAATGCATAAAGGTTGCTCCAAACCTAGAACAGCCATTTATAATAAATACTGTAGTCAGGCTTCACCAATTCTATGAAAATGATGCTTAATAAACCACAACCTATAACTTGAAGGGAAACTAATGAAATAACTTGCTACTGATAAGCCGTAATTGCTGCATGCCTTCAAACGTGCTCCACCAGCTTCCCACATACCACCTCTTCCTTCTGCTGATTAGCAATCTGTTCTGTGCAGCCGTTTAGTGGAGTCATTTCTGAGACCAAAGGCAATCCCTGCACACCAATGCACACTTAGCCACCGAAGACAGAAATACAAGCACAACGATGGCCCTCCTCACCTGTAAATACGCTGCTTGACTTCATGAAACATATGCATGATTAGCTCGCACAACTAAATGTGGAAAAACAGGTGCAAAAAGGTACTAAAATGGGCAAAAAATGAGGAAGCATCCTTTAAGAAAAGATATTTTTTTCCCCTCTCAGTATTGGATTTTATTCTGCAATTCACGCATGCATTTTCAGTCTCTTTTTTTAGCTTTATATTTTCCTCTACAGCAAGAAATCAAAGCTGAACAAAATGACACCCATGCAGTGAGTTACAAAGGGATTGAGAAAGTTATCCTAAATTTCAAATCAAGATACTTGTAAACTTCTCTTCAGAGGCTTTTTCTGACCTTCATCTTTTGTCCCTCCCAAATTTTAACTAAAGGCTGTAATAAAGAGAAGGTATGTTAAAGGATTATGAGATACGAGTCTTTCATACAGGCACCAAATAAAGTACTTACAGTTACATGGACACCTTCAGTTGCCTCATGAAGAAGCTGGTGAAATTACTATGGGCTCCAAATTCGGTGATTTATGGTAATGGGAAACTATACAATATGCTCTTGAAACGCAGTTTGAAATGGTTGATAAAGCTTTAGTCTGACTGAACACATACAGTAGATAGATTAAGTGTCTGGCTTATCTGTCTGGTCCTGGGTGTTCATCAGTCAACCTAACTAACAAGCTAAAACTCAGGATTGTGGTCAGCAAGTTCATATTCATCTGAAAATATGGGGTCTGCAGTGAGCTCTTTCACACAAAGAGAGCACATTGAATTCGTTTAATGCTTGCTTACCCCTACTAATGCTCTCCAGCTAGGAAAGGAAAGAACCATGGACTTGAGAAGCAAGCTCACTACTTGTATTTACTTCCCCCCTTCATTACTTTTTAACATCACTTTAAGTAACAACTGCTGAAACCCATTAACAAAATCATTTTACGGTGCCAGAAATCTCAATAGCTCATAAAATTGCATTATGAAGCATGTTAAATTTTGCTCAAGTCAAATGCAATTTAATAGCTTTTAATCGAAACACTGGAGTTTTCTATGTGGCTAGTTGCCTTCCAGCTCGGTACACAAACCAGCTTCAAAGTAAACACCCGGCTCGTAAAGGTGAAGTGAGGTAAGAAATGTGTGGTGTAGAAGGTCTTGATACAAACTCCCAGCTGGTGTAAAGCAGTAGAATGCCCCAGCTCTCAGGAAATCCCAGCTGCCACAGCTAAGAAGGTGAACGGAATGCATGTAGAATCAGTGGCTTTACTATTAAGTCTGATTTTTCTAATGTAAAGGCTGTGCTATTGATATTTCCATAGGTAAAACAAGTGATTTAAGCTGGATTCCAAGCTAAAGAAGATGTAAAATATCTGCTATGGACCATATGAAGCATTCAGCACAAGAGGAGCCCATTCTGGAAGATCAGCTTCCCCCTCTCTCCCATTCATCCCTTTGGGGGAGGGAATTAAAAACTATAAAATACAAAAAATATAAAGGATCAATGAACTCCAAGTCCCTTTGCTGTTAATCTGTGCTGAGCTTCAAACAAGCCTGTGGAAGGACAGGACCTGAAAAGATATTTGCAAGACAAGAGGCAATGGACACAAAAGTATATGCTGCTAATTAAAAATGTAAAATTATATCAGAATGACTTTAAATGAGAATGATCTCAGTCTAATCATATAATACTTCCTTTTGTGCTCTGGGTCACGCCGTCACTCAGATGCAGCATTCAGGAAGCACATTTCATTAGACTAAATAAAGCTTCAATCATGTGTAAAATTTCCAACTTGAATAGGCAGCCATCATATCATTCATCAGTCTAGATGTATTTAATGGGTGTAATTTCTTCCTCATATTTCTGTGTTGATTGTTTCGTTTCCACTATAGAAATCTTTCAAGATTGCTCTTTTTGCTATTCTTCTGGTCAGGATAAATAATGCTTTCTAATATATAACCCAAACACATTCCTTCTTGTGTGTCAAAAAAAATGGGTGTCTGAGATTAATTCAAACCAAAACACAGAGAGAAACGACACTAAACCAACACACACAACCCCCCTTCCAGGAATCAGATGATACTACCCATACTTGCATGTCTTACAATAAATAATTATGCTTAATCAAAAACAAATTGAGCAGTCTTGTTTAAACACAACAGCCCCTTATGGATTCTGACACTGTTTCTACAGTTCAATGCAAAGGGATTATTTCTAACATATGACTTGAAAGCAAAAGACAACACATAAGAGCCCATCTCCATCCCTCGCTTCCTTCTTTTCCCTTTTCCACCCAGCTACCTGGTGGTAAGCAGTACAATAAAATCTTGCACCTCTAAAATTTCAGATGAATGGGATGAATTAATAATTTGGGAAAGATCTGCAAACTCATAAGGAGGAAACTGCAGCACAAACTGTACCCTTCCAGTACTAAGCCTTAACCTTCCAGCCTGATTTTGAAAAGAAAATGTTGTCTTCTAGATACTTACATTATAATTTGGATGCACAGTTACCTTGCTTATCAGAGGAAAACTTATCACAATTGAAATACAGGTCTGGGCTAAGTACCTGCTCAAAGTTTCCATATTGATAATGTAACGTTATAGTTTTCCATCTAGCATTCCTTCCCCCCATCATGCTTTTCTTTTCTTATTTATTCCTTTGTCTGCCTCCATGGAGGACAGAAATGTAAAACACCACATTGGGACCGGACTGGATAGGCTAAGCCTTCCCTCCTCTGACCAGCCTAAACCTTTCTCAGTTCTGCTCCTTTTATCTTCCCTCCTCTTCATATGCATTTCATTCATCTCTTGCTTTCTCTTATGACCTGTGTCTGAAATCTGTAATGAGATCTGTTCTGGTGCATGAAGTTCAGCACGATCACGCAACAACTTTCATTTCAGAAACCCATGAGTCTGAGTCCAGCACCTTGCAGACTCATTCTCACTTACTGGGTCCAGCCCCCTGCAGACTCATCCTTACTTACACAGCTGCATTGGTAGATGAAAATACAAAGAACCTGACATTTACCTTTTCAGATACATGAAAACGTATGTTTCAGAATATCAGATTAAGCAAGCTGGATGGGACAGGGCATTTATCCATCAGGTTATTGCAGCTGCGACCACAGCTGTCTCCAAGCTAATAATCTGATGCCCACAGAGTGGAGTCCTGTTAAAATCAAATAGTAAAAATACAGACTTAGTAATATCTCTTTCTGGTCACAACTTCTAGCAGAGACCAGTTATTTCTGATATCATGACTCTTTTTGAGGTTGGGACACCATGGAAGGAGAGTAACTGGCAGCAGCATTGTAGACACAGCCTGAAGAGGCCTTGATTCTGTCCTCATGGTGGAGAGAGCTGGTAGATTTAAGTTTCAAAAAGAAAAAAACATGCAAGTAAGGCAGTTATTTGGTTGCAACAGAAACCAGAAGAAACTCCACCAACATCACAACTTGAATGAGAAGAAAAGATCAGATGTGAAACTCTAAGGACCACCTTAATTAGGTACAGTTCAGATAACATTTGTGATACCACAGCTACTCATCCTTTTGATACATGACCTAATTTTGATTCAAGCCAGGTGTAAGATTCTGGTGGCTTCAGGGGAGGCTGAATTGGAGAATATTGCTCAATACCCAGATGTAGAAAGAATCCATCTCCATAGACTGGAACCACTATTCCAGCCACATGGAGGCTGGAACCGCTTTTCAGCTCTGCCAAAAGCTTCCTGTGTGACCTCCTACCAACTGCTAATTTTGCTTGGCCCAGAAGCTCAAAAAGATTTTAAACACCTAATGAAGTTTATAGGCCAGTGCCTCTGTGCCATAATTCCCATAACACAGTGCAATAGTACCTAGAAATCTTTTTAGTTTTTAAATGGTCCCTCTTTTGTGGTGAAGTGAGAGCAGGCATAAACTTTCCTCCCCTGTAAGATGTGACATCAGTTTGGACAAGATTGAGTTTAAATGAATCCATTTCATACTGTATTCCTCTGATAAGAGCTCTTCATCAAAGAGAAAAGAGATGTCTAAATTTCATAGAAGAGAAGCTTATGCTGTTGTGGATGAAGAAATATAGACTTGCCCTGTAAAGGGAAGTCTGCATCTTCTATCTCCATTATAGGGTGACTTTCAGAATTGTATGCATGAGTGGAGCATATAAAATACAGATCACCTGCAACCTGGCAGATACAGAGGGTTTCTTGCACTTGGTATCTCAGCATCTTTAATCTCGGCATCTTCAGATTTCAAATCATTACACAAATCATGAAGCATATACGTTTTTCCCCCGTGTTTCCATTGTCTTCAGTGTCCATAAAGCATCTGAAAATTCTCACCCAGAGTCCTACTCTGTAATTAAGCTGTGGCAGAGGATTTAGAAGTCAAGGACTGGAGCACGATCTCGGCATTACATGGGCATTCCAGAAGGGAATACACAGGGCTAGGGAATTTCTCTCTCAAGAGTTGCTCAAAAAGAGCAGCTCTCCTCCTTAACTCAACATGTACTCATAGTTTTATTCCTCTTTGCATTTTTTGTTAGGCAGCATCTACAGCCCCCAGTCATAGCTGAGGTCTTGCTGCCTTTAGGCAGCCAGAGGTATTTAGGCATTGAATTAGCTTTCCAGCTTGGACATATCAGATAGATACTAGTGTCTTTTCAGGACAATCTTTGCAGGTCATAGCCATTTTTCCCAAAGGCTAACACGAGCGTTGTCATACACTTCAGTGGGCACAAGATCAAATCCAGAATTACCATGGATGCGTTTCCCAAAATGTTCTAACCCGATAAAAATACTTCTGCTCTCTAAGGAGAGTCAGGAATGAGGATGTCAGCAGAGGAGTTCATAAACACAGTCCCAATGCAAAAGAGCTCTGCTTCAGCCGCAAACTCTCAGCTCATCTGTTTCTCTCATTAGGCCCAGTAGACACAAACCGGTTTTACTTGTCATGAGCAAAAAGGGTTAATGCAAGCTGGAAGTTATTTACAGTTAATAGCAGTGGAAAGATTGCAGAGCAGCTTGGTCCAGTATCTAATAACAAAAATAGTTTCTTGTAAAGAGACTTGAGGGCAGAGACTGCAAGTTCTTCATGTTTTTTATGCTGTTTCTTCAAGAAATAGCACAAAGTGCCAGTAATCCCAGCATTTGGGGATAAAGTTTTCCATAGCTTTCTGGTGACCTTGACAATAAGCAAATCAATGACTAGTAATCAGAAAGAGGGAGAGGGGGAAAGTTGGTCCAACCTGTCACCAGCTCATCAACTGCTTTTCTGACTAGCATATTTAGTGAGAAAAGAATTTGGCCTATTTTAAAGTGCGTGAGGACACTGGAGAGTGCACTGACATACGGTTGGAGTAACTTATTTGCTTTTAAATCCTTATAGTCACCTCTGAAAACAAAGGTCAAGAAATTATACAGAGGTATCCCCAACCTAAGTTTCTCAAGCTCTGATATAGAAAAATACAATTAAATTTTACAAGTCACTTAAAATTCAACTCAGTCAAAGGCTCAAAGAATAGTTTCACTGAGCCACCAATGCTACTTTGCATCATCTGAGAAACTCTTGCACAGTACAAAGAAAACAGCTTCAGCTTCGTGTATTTACTGTAAGGATGGTGAGGCACTGGAATGTGTTGCCCAGGGAAGTTGTGAATGCTCCATCGCTGGTGGTGTTCAAGGCCGGGTTGGACAAAGCTTTGGGTGGCATGGTTTAGTGGGAGGTATCCCTGCCCAGAGCAGGGGGGTTGGAACTGGATGATCTTAATGTCCTTTCCAATCCTAACTACTCTATGATTCTATTCAAAACAAGACAACACTGAGAATCAGGTGACCCTGATTTCTGCAGTGCCTAAACCTTCAGCAGCTACATAAGTATAAAAGGATCTGAGCCTATGCTCAGCAGAATCAATTCAGAGTGTGCTATTCATCTCAGTGCATACTAGGTGCAGTATTAAATGAAAACTTTAAAGGCATTTATGTATCTATTTCCTATTGAAATCAAAGGTTTGGGCTTTTGTCCTTTACAGCAAGTGATGATTAGGTCGGAGAAACATTAAAGGAATAAAAAGCCTAACTCAAAAGGTCCAGTTTCTAGAAGGACTGTTCTCTAGCAGCCAACTGTACCACTGTTTGGGATCCCTGATCTTTATTTCTGTCAGATTAAAATATTCGACCCAGAGTGCAGCAAATTAAGCTAAGGGCATTCATCCTTTACCTCTGCTGCTGCAGTGCTCTTCCTCCCAGTAACCGAACCAGTTATTTGACCTGGCAGATACAGTGCTACCACTGAGTACATAATATGCAGTTAAGAAATTAAAGAATTTCCCCAGTTGAAATCTCTGTCTCCCAGTGTACATTTGCATGGTCTCTTTCTTTGGTCTGAGACCTCTGAATGCAACAACAGTGATGAGGAGGCAGCAAATCACTGACAAGATACAGCTCAGCTCCAAATCGCAGTGTAGTTTTCATACGTATACAAGCTTCATCCTGCTCTTAGTTTCCCAACATAGAGACAAGATGTCTGCAACCTTTATACCCAATGGTTTACAGAAATGGTACAGAACTGCCACATTTTGACATATCCAAAATATCCGACTGCGTAATTAAACAAATGGTAGGTTTTTCTTCCTCCCTTGCCCCCCTTCTTTTGACTGTTTTTATTCCTCTTGTTATCAAATACTTCAGAGGAAGTTCACTTATGACAAAGATCTAGGATAGGCCTTTCTCTGAAAAATTCCCACTGGTCTGACTTCAAGGCTAATAAAAATGCTTTATTGTTTCTTCTGTTGATCCTCCTAACTGGTCAGCAACCCCCTAGGGCACAGTTAGTGCAACAAATTCAACTCTGAGTGCCTGGTGTCTCATACGCAGCTCTAGTTAGGAATAAGTTTCCTGTTACAAAGGAACAGTCCTGCCAAATAGCTGTGCAATTTACTTACTTGGTTCCTCACCTATCCTTGTCCATGTTTAGAGGGGAGCTCACAAAGACAAAGCCTGCTTTTCCACAACGTATTTTTGCCAAGTGTCCAAGAGAATTCCACCACATATTGGAAAAATAGAGCTGGTTCCCACTGCAGGCTCCTACCTCTGCCTGCACTCAAAGCATCACCTCTCAAATTTCTTCGGATGGTTCAGAAGGAGATCTAAAATTTAACTATGAACTACATACTTTATATAGAATTATTAGCAAAGGAAATGCTTAAAATGGAGACTGAAGCCCAAAAAATAAATTATTAGACATATTTTTGCTTATATCACCTTCTGCTATTTTACGAGCAGCAGAAAAATGTGGTTTTAATTGTCTGACGGTGCAAAAATTAAGAAGATGGAGGGCTCATTCAAATACTGAAGCACAAGCAGATAATGTGCTGTTACATCCTTATAAAGCAGGTGTTTCCTCATATGAGACACTCAACAGCACAAAGGACCACTTCTCTGTCTCCTGCAATGAGCAGTCTTATGCCACAAGTAGCCTTTCAAATTTCCCTTTGACTTCAGGTGGTGTAGTGAAACACTGATGTGTTTTTGACACATGCTCTCCAAGTTCAATGGCAATGGTCCCACTAACTTCAGAGGGGTCTGGAACTCACTCAGTGCAAATAAGGATGGCAGAATGGCAGAAAAAACACAAATGAAATACTTAAAGCTAGGAAAAAAATCCATTGCATTTCATTACACCTGAAAAAAAGAAGGTAAGATCAAACCCATCCTTCTGGAACAGGCTAGAATCTATTTTGCTCTTTACCTGTATTCTAATCTAGCATCTTTCTCATATGTCCTAAACTTCTGTACATAAATGTGAACAAGAAGAAACAACAATCTTTCTTCTTTCAGGACTCTGAACAAAATCATGGTCTAACTGAAGGCAACCGAAGTGTTTTATTGATTTCTATGAACCCAGAACTTCAACCCCTGAGAAGAAACTGCAACTCCCATTTAAAAGCAAAAAATCTGTCAAGAAAACTGGCACAAAAACATAACTAAACAAAGTACACAAGGGATTTGAAATGAGATTAGAAGCATTGTTTTGACCTTGTGGCTTTCAGAGGGGTGTGAGAAAAACACAGTAACAGCACAAGAAGCCTATGCAAACTGGGCAGCTGAGACAGGCAGTTTAAAGGAATTGGAAAAGCAAGTCTAAACGGAAATGAAGTGAAAGGAAAATACATCTCCATCTAGGGTGAAAGGAATGAAGACCAATAATCATTGGGATTCAGCTTTGTTTCTGTGGTAGGTGCTCTAAAATCCATGTTGGAGGAGCAGACAGAAAGGTCATAGAAGTCAGAATTATTATATGAGAAAGGAAGTAAGGAACAATGGGCTCAGAGAAGTCATGACAACTGAAGGATTGGTGGTCTTTGCTGTGAAAGAATGGGTGGCCTTTATTGATGGGCTCTTTCTACAGAGATGAATTACTGGGTGCAACATCTACACAGACCAGAAGTGCACTGGTAACAGACTTGCTGAATTATTTGCTGCAGATAAACTATCTACATATTCTTTCCTGATTTTGATTTTAAGCAAGTCTAATTACTGCTGTAACATGTATTACAAACCCCAGTTCAACAAAGCACATACATATGGTTCTTAACGGCAGCCACATGAGAAGTCTCTTTAGCCCCAGTGGGACTATGTATGCACTTACAGTGAGCAGAAGGTTATGTTTCACAAAGAACAAGATCCACACAGATCTAAGCACGTGAGCAAAGAAGTCACATGCAAAAGACACAGAGACAGCAGAGTTCACAAACAAAACTTAGATGTCTAACGTCAGTTCTGCTGTAGCACTGGTCATTTCTCCATGACTTTGTTTCTCTTCCCACACCATCCTTTTCCTATTTCACTAATTAAGATTTCCAGCTCTTTAGAGCAATGTGTCTTCCTCCTGTATCTGTATTTCACCTATGCCAAAGGAGCCTTGATGAGGTATAATTGTTAACTGATGGTTTTCAAATTATGGATTATTCATTATTTGTAGCTTTTGACTGATCACTAAATAAGAGTAAATCAAAACAAGCAGTAAAGAGTAAAGAGTAGAGTATAGGAGTCAGTGAATCTTTTGCTTGCACTAATTGAGCTGTTCATATGAAGATACTTCACCAGCAGCAACAGGAGCAAAACCTCTCGCACCCCTTTCCACAGGAACGACTGAGGCAGGCAAAAAGGGGTGAGATATTTGCCATGATACTCAGAGGTGCAGCTGCAGTAAACATCCTGCTGCAACTCAGAGTAAAAGGTGGGACCAAGTAATATTTGTTAACTTTAGGTTTAGCATGAGAGGCACAGCCATAGGTGGGAAAGCTTGGTAGACTCAATCTTTGTTGGGAAGAACACTGTTTTGTTGCAACAGTGAAAAAAGAAAGCACACGAGGACTGGGAGATTTCTGTTTGTAGGACAAAACTGTGGGAATCTGTGGGTGTGTACTATGCTGAGGTTTGAACTTGGGAACTGTGAATGTAATCTCAACATCCAAGACTAGTCATGTGCAGAAGGAGCCAACACCACAGACCACCTAATCTCTTGAAAGGTCCAAGTCGGAGCTGTCGCCCACAGCAATACAATCTACCCTCATGCCACATCTCACAGTTCTCAGTCTGGCTGTTGTGCAGATTTATGATTATCTGTCCCATTATCCATAAGGACCTATTCAGTTTCTTTCTATAGCTCCTGTGACTTCAAATACGTGATTAGCAATATGATGCAGACAAGTGCTTTTTTTCCCCTCCCAGCACCCCCCTCTGTTTTATTTTTGGTCAGGAAATGCCAGCCCTTGTGAGTCTCTCATAGAAAATGAATGGGAAATCTGCAAATTCCAGCAAACACCCACAAACTTTCTCATGATCTCTTGTTACTTTTTCAATGGATGGTCCTTTGCAACTCCAAGAAGCCTGGGCTGCTGAATACAGCGATCATATTGTGCCAGCCTGTGAAATGTGTGGTTGTTTCACGAGGCAAATGCCCACACCTGGAGCTGGGCAAGCACACAATCACTTCAGTCTAACAGAGAAACTCTGACTTGTCTTTCTTTGGGGGATTTTGTTTGATTCCTTTTTCTTTTTTAGAAAGAGACAACCAACAACGCACAAATACCGATTTGTTGAGCGTTGGATTTTACAGCACAATCCTTGTTAAGGCACACTAAAAGCACAGGCTGATCTGGCACTGCTAGTGCTTGAGAGGGTCCTGCTGGAGGTTTTCTGGAGTGCTGAGCTTCAATTTCTTAGCCTCAACTCCCAAGTCTCCAGCTATTCCTAAAAATAGCATCACCAAGCCATCTCATACTTGGAGCTGAAGGAACCTAAATCATATCACTCTGGAAGAGCACTGTGATATGGTTTCACCCAGTGACTCAAACATCAATCCCACAGCTCCCAGCTCAGCCAAGTGTCTGTTTGAGAAAGACACCACATCTTGACCGGAATAGAGAAGAATGGGTGAAACCACAGTGGGGAAATCTAGCACTGGATTCATCTGCAAGCCTCCAAAATGCCTAAGAGTTATTGGAAAAGAGCATCTGACAGCTTATCCAGTCGGGAACTGTTCAAAGGCAACCAGGTGCAATACAATGAAATCAGTCCTTTTGGGCTGTATGAAGAGCCCAAGCTCCCACAAACCCTCAGCCAGATGACCCTGAGATGCCCTTACAGATTCATCAGCAATTCAGCAGCAGCCAGAACAAGGAGGAAACTGGAGGCCTTATTAGAGACAAGCCAAAGCAAAACAAACCAAAGACTTGGTCGCCACTGCCAAAAAGCTGCTTTCACAAGTCAGGAATCCTGATCATGCAGCTGCCTCACTTGCCCCTTATTTGCCCACATCCGCTGAGTTTACAAATGAACCTATTAGAAGGCATGAGTTCCTTTTTTATTTGCTGAGGGGGAAGCATGGTAACAAAAGGAGGCTGTGAGCGAATGAATATGCTGATGCTCCTTTTGGTTTTACTAGCATGTCATTATATTTTAAAATAGAACTTGATTCTTTAAGTAAACACAGCATAATATGGAGGTTTCTGTGTAAACACAGGATTGTGCGTGTGGTGTTACAATACCGAATTTCAAGAAGATTCTCATTCAGCTTGTCTAATCAGCCAGAACAAACCTGCACTCAGTAGATTTTAATTATAATTGCATCTAATTGATTCTCTTTTCTTTATTTCTTTCTTTTTTCTTTCTAAATTTGTGGTATTGTGGTGCTGCATCAACAGTTGTTCTTGACACAAGAATGCACATTAGGGACTCCAGGGTAGGAAACGGAAAGAACCGTATGAGTAACCATCTCTTACCCACTACGTTGTTTGCCTGCTCTTTATTTCCATTAAAAATGCTCAGAGGCACCAGCAAAGTGAATGTGAACAGCCATCTCTCTCTTGCCTTTGAGGGGAGCCCATGTCCGTGCAGGAAGCAAGCAGGGAAGCTGGGCCACAGCGTCTATGAGGAGAGCTGAGTCATGAGTTCCTCAGTTGGTGGTAACACTGAGAGCCAAGCAGTGCTGGCCATGGCCAGATACCTCATTAATCATCACTGGCAGAAAGAGAGGCACCTTCAGGCTTACATAACAAATAAGTGGGGATTTTCAAAATCTAACATTGAAAATGTGGGCACCGGTCAGGAATTCACATCCTTTTCTCAAGCAATCTCTGCATGAACTATTCAAGGCAGCACCGAGTCCCTGTGACAGTGGAAAATCATACCCAGTTTGTCTGACTCACCCTTAGAAGTCTTCTTCCCTTAGCACAATGGCTAACATGACCGTCAACAGCTAAATGAATTAAGATTCTAAGTCATCTTTTCAAAGGATTTTGGCATAATATCACATTAAAACAATGGAATTTTAATTAATTCTTAAATTCTTAATTAATATTAAGTTCTTAATTTTTCATTTTTGAGAATGAACAGAGGATTAACAAGGATCATGCTACAAATACACTTGTGTTTTTGCACATATTTAAGGCTTGCTCTCTGGATATGCTGTGTCAATCTCTTGACCTCTGTGTGTAAGAAGATGATGCTCAGGATTCACACACACTTCTGGTGTTTCTGCCTGGCCATTCTAATTGGCCCCTAATCAGTTAACGCTGCCTTTTTTGAGGAGAGTTTTCTAAAAGCACATGAAAAACAATAGACATTGAGAATCAGAGTTTGGCTTCATCATATAGCACTATAAAAAACCCCCAGGACTCTCAACAAAGATGTCAGTGACTCAACAGCTCTCAGTAACCACTGCAAAATAAACATTAGATGGTAATTGCTACGTAGGGGTTGAGCATCTGCTAAGAGGAACCATATTTTCATTGAACTATGATTCTAACAAAGCAATGACTCCCCAGCAGAAATATGGCTGAAGGGCAATACTTCAAATGTGGAGTGTGTTGATATACAGCAGTCTCCCCTCATACCCAAAACACAGTGTGCCTGACTATATAAATAACAGAAGGGTTTTGTTTTAAAAGAAGATGTTTCGCAATAAAAGGTATTTTTTAAAAGTTAACAGTTTTCCTGTTACTTCCATGGGATCAAAAAACCACAGAATGGTTTGGGTTGGAAAGGACCTTAAAATCATCCAGGTCCAAACCCCTGCCATGGCAGGGATACCTCCCACTAAACCATACCACCCAAGGCTATGTCCAGACTGGCCTTGAACACTACCAGACATGGAGCATTCACAACTTCCTTGGGCACCTCATTCCAGTGCCTCACCACCCTTACAGTAAAGAAGTTCTTCCTTATATCCAATCTAAACTTCCCCTGTTTAAGTTTGAACCCATTACCCCTTGTCCTATCACTACAGTCCCTCCCCAGCATCCCTGTAGGCCCCCTTCAGACACTGGAAGCTGCTCTGAGGTCTCCATGCAGCCTTCTCCAGGCTGAAGAGCCCCCATTTTCTTAGCATGTATCACATCCCCTAAAGCACTTGTGCTAGCAAATGACTAAGGGTACCTTCATATGTCGGTTTGATTTACACCACGCAGTGGAGGTGCAGCCTAGTGACAACCCAATACTGGAAGCCCACATGCAGAAAACCCCTCAGTAGGAATTATTAGCCAGGATGTGGCTGTAAATGTCCGCAGCCAGCCTATATCCCTATGCAAGTGAGCTCCTGCGGTGTGGTGAGATGTCTCTGTGTCACATGCTACACTGCCTCCTCCTCTGTGAGTAAAACCAACTTACACAGCATTGCACTGTTAGTGCAATCCTGCCTGTCATCTTTGAAGCAAGCACCCATTCCTGGGAAAATACACTGTTTGGTAACTCAAACTCCTAAAAGAAAGCCTCTTTTGATGGTAAAGCTATGGTAAACTGGAGGAGTGTTTGCTCTCTGCCATAATCTCGGATAATAGAGCCAGTTTTCTAAACAGATCTGAGCTTTGGGAATCAGCTATTCCTGTCAGACCCAGATTCCTCGTAGCAAGAATGCTTGCAATCCGTGCGACTCTGTCCCAGGACAGTATGGCTGTATAAACAGAAGAATACAGTGGGATTATACTGAAATTTCACATGCTCTCACAGAATCCAGCCTCCATAGCTCAGGCTACCCACTTTTACCTGTGTTATCTGGGAAATACAGCTACAAGAGAAAGAAAACATTGCACTGCTATTCTGTGTGATAAAGAACGCAAGTCTAAACCAGGTCATATTCAACAGTGCATTTTCTTCTTTTTATAACATGCTGTGTAAAATTATATAGCACATCGGCTGCATGCAGATGCTAAGCCAGGAAAGCCACCCAAGTGTTTGCATGCCCATTTGAGTACCTGGAGTAGCACTCCAGAAACACTGAGAATTCCAGTTCCCAGTGAAGGAAAGAGGCAGAGCCACTAAAACCCAGGCTGAACAAGCAACTACAGAAAACCATGTATCTGCACTATTAGACTCCTGAATGTCCCATAAAAGTCTGCTTCATGGTGCCAAAATTTAAGCACTTGTTTTTGCAAACTCAGTGACAGAACTGTAGCATTTACACAACTGTATAAACAACGTCAGCACTACATTTTAAAACCAGTAGCTTTGTCTTTTCTACATTTCTTAAATATACACACAATTTCAAAGATTCAATTGTGCTTTCCAGCATAAACATTGCTATTACTGCATTTAAGTTCTTCCACCACAGCTTTGACTAAATAAAACTTTTATACCTCACTTCCAATTAGGAGAATCAAATTCTACTCTGAAATGTCAATAGAGGAAAAACCCCTGCATTTAGTGAACAAGGCTTTTTTAGGCCAGCTATGAAACATCATTGGCAGTATATTCTAGAGAGTAAAACAGTTTGAGTTGATCAGAGGGAGCTGCTGCACATTTAATACCACTTTGTCAGTAGTGACACAAGTCATTTTTGCTGTGAAGTGATGCTCACAATTCCACACAGATGCGGATAATTCCAAGTGGCTGGAGAACTAAAAGTTCTCATCCAAAGCACCTTAAAGAAACAGGTTTTAGAGAGTGACATAAAAACTCCCACCCCAAGCTGTCTGGCAGCTGAAAGAAGAGAGGATACTCTGAAGGGCAGTTAAGCAGCTTTCAATTCCACTGAAATTCCAAGTATTTTGATCCTTGTATCCCCTTTATGATGCTGAAAAACCTCTTTGCATCTATTAAAATGTTATGAAGGCAAAGAAGGCTTTTGGATGATAGCTGCCTTGCATGGAATAAGATGCTTTATAAACATACAGGAAGGAGGCAGTCCCTTCCCTGTAAAGTTTACAACATAAATGGAAACAGCAGAGCTCCATAGAGCACAACGAAACCATAAGGTGAGATTTGCCATGGTGGAGATCCAAGCCACAGTAAATCAGCTGCTTCTCATCTCTTCTGCAGGCACTCCAGCAAATTGCCAGAGCATGAAACCTCCACATTTCACCTGAGAGAAGCAAATCACCACTTGCCAAAAACAAACCAGCCTTTAACCTTTTCAGCCTCTTAACCTTTACATAAACCGTGCTCGTTTTCCCGTATGAACAATGGCCTTATTGTTTCAGTTAAAATACAGTACATGACCTGTGATGTTAGGAAATGAATGAATTGTTGTGTTGTCAACAGTGACTTTTTTTTCCATGCCTCCTTATATCTAGGAATTTCTTTCCATGTCAAGTTTTAAGGAAAACATGACACTTTGGAGAAGGCCGCTGTTACCCTGAAGTTAACAAGTTATAGTAGAGAACATTATCTGACACGGGCTTTCAGTAGTTTTCAGCTGCTAACACAGGCCAGCTTTTCAATGGAATTCCCCTCCAATTTAAGCATGTAACATTAGTTTTCAAGAGCTTACATTGCCCAGAAACTCCCATTCCAAACACCGTGGGCACTTTACAAAACCTGGCTACTAATTAAAATGCCAAAATGGAAGCAGAGCTCTCCTGAACATCTGGCCAGACTGTGGCTATGTGACTCAAGATGACTCCATGAGAAAATACAGGGTAGGTAAGAGATTAGGAAGAAAATTCAGACACTCATTCAACATTAGACATGAAGTCCATCTTCAAACACTCGCTGCTTACTATAAGTTCATTTAGAATTGGAAAAGGTCCAAAACATATGTGACGAAGATGAAGATAAAGCATTATTTTTACATATAGCAAAGAAGGTATCCAAAGTATCCCTTTTTCAAGGACAACAACGTTAGCAGTCAAGGAGGAAAAACTTAAAAAGGGATCCCTAGAAGTTTGTAAAATGGATTCACAAACAATGTGAAACATCCCTTAAGCAATTACACAAAGTTTTCCAGATGAAAACATTTTCAGCAACTCAGGAAAGAAAAGGTTCTCGCTTTTGTGAGACGCACTGGGCACTGAATGGACCTATGAACAAATGTTTATGTAAAGGAAATATTTTCCCTAGTGGAATGTATTCCTAAATGAAATGACAGGTGTGGAAGGTGTAAGTATAAATGGACTTGTCTGAACCAAAGTACTGTGCGACAAAGCTCATTTCAGACCTCGTTACCCATTTTAGCTAGCAGCATCATACCCTGAGGCAGCTTTCCTTTTATTATATACAGCCTGAGAGAACTGAAATTTAGGAGAGGAATCTTTTTTAGACTGCTTTCAATCAGCAGCCTCCCTTCAGCCACTGCTTCCACCAGCCCTTGGGAAATGACCAAAAATACTCATTTGATTGCCCTTTTGTGGGATGTGCTTCTCTATCACAGAAATGTGGAAGGGATACCACTTCTATGATATAATGCATATTTTAATCACAGGGTAAGGAATTACTACCGTACTGCTCTGAGGTTTAAACATACAAAACTCTATAGGAGTCCATCAGGGCTAAGGCCAAGAAGCATAAGGCACCCCAACGTGCTACTTTGAGAAAGCCATATATATATATCTTAGATAGAAATGGGAATAACCTAAAGAGAAAAGAAAGAAAATCATAGAATCATAGAACAGTTAGGGTTGGAAAGGACCTTAAAATCATCCAAGTCCAACCCCCCTGCCAAGGGCAAGGACGCATCTCATTAAACCATGTCAGCCAAGGCTATGTCCAACCTGGTCTTGAACACTGCCAGACATGGAGCATTCACAATTTCCCTGGGCAACTCGTTCCAGTACCACCCTCACAGCAAAGAACTTCCCCCTTATATCCAATATAAACTTCCCTTGTTTAAGTTTGAACCCGTTACCCCTTGTCCTATCACTACAGTCCCCAATGAAGAGTCTCTCCTCAGCATCCTTACAGGTCTCCACATAGGCTTCTCTTCTCTAGGCTGAAAATCACAAAGAGAAAATGTACATCTCCCCACATAAGGGCTTCTCCGAGCTAAGCAGAATGACATTTCCATGTTTTTCATCAAAAAAAAAAAAAAAAAAAAAGAAAGAAAAGGAAGGAGAAAAAAAGAAATCGTTCCACATAATGCAACAGCTCCTCAGTTAATGTAAACTGGCGCCAGCTCATTGAAGTCAATGGAGCTACAGTGATATGTACCAGCTGAGGATGGGGTTCTCAGTCTGTAGGCATTTGGCGTCGTGCCAGCCTCTGGCAGCATACAGAGTAGTATTGTGTGTGTAAACACTGTCTGACTCGCTAAAAATCATACTTTTTAAAAAATGCTTTATAGTCCTGATGAATTTGTCATGTAAAACAAATCGTGGGCTTCCTGCGTTCAGTGCCGCCATCCGAGCAGCAGATACTTGCCATCCTGTATGCGCTCTGGTTTTGCTCACCGAATTCCACTAAGCTAAAGGATGGCTCACTCAAAATGAAATCAGAACAGAGCCTGAAAGAACAGCTGCTTCCTCTGTCCTGAATAAAGAAAACTTTAGATATCACACTGACACTGTTGTGTGAAGGTTAGATTGTGCCATGAGGGACTAAAAGACTGTTTGAGCTACACGTTGCTAAGAACCACCATCGGATCCCTCCCTCCACCTACAGTCTTTATTTCTTGTCTTCACACCATAGACAAATGCTTTACCATTACCCTTGACCAAATCAAAGTCCCTCTTTCACTGCAGTGAATAAGAGAAGACTTTGTCCACATCTTGGCAGCTTGCAGCACCTTTTTTGGGAAGGGAAGAGACAAGGTCTGAATAGACTTAATCCCTTTAAAACTTGTGCTGACAGTCTGAGTTTTCATGTTTTCTCTGATATGTTACATTAACATATCCTATACTCCATCCTGCAGTTGAGGATAGACTTGATCCTCACCAATGTAACACTAACTTGCAAATAAACTTGCTCAAATAAATAGAAGAACATCTTCTGGTCTTTTGGATACTCAGAGATACCAATACTGGGGGCTGTTTGCTTCTAGAGCATCCATTTTACTCTTTCTGAGGGGATCACAACAATAAAGGAATAAAAATCCTTTGGAATCATGCATTTAACCTAGAAACACCCTTTACAAAATTGAACTAAGCTAAAAGAAAATGAAATTATTCAGCTGACAGCTACTCATTTGTATGAACACATAAAAAAATGGAAGAAGCAACACATGCACTCAACAATTATCTTGGTTCTAAAGGTAGAGAATTTCTCCTTTTGTTTTTCAGCCTGTACTGTTCAGTTGACCAGCTGGTCAACCTGAAGAACTGTTCTAGATGAACACTATGGCATTGGTTGATCTCTGAAATTAGATCCTTACTGTTGAAGGAGTTCATTACAGACGCTCATTTGAGACTAGGCATCAGGTAAGAACATGATCAGTCAAGGCTTTTGATACAGGAAACACCATTTCCATATACAGGCCTAAGTATACACAGGTTTTACAAATTGGCATAGCCTATAGAAACATCTGAAAACAGAGGTATTTGTTAGCAAGAAGATCAGAGACCGATTCCCGGTTGGATTTGGCTTACATTGTTTTGTGGCTCCTCTCAGTAGCCTAATTCCTTCTGAGGCTCAAAAAGGAAAGAAAAGTTTTTTATTCATTTTATCAATATAGCATAAAAAGCATCAGAGATTTCCACATGGGTGTACATCAAAGGAGAAATAAATCTGAACAAGATCAATAAATTTCATTCCATACTGACTGTCGAGTTCTACTTATTTAAACTAAGTCATTAGGATTTATGCCCAAAACTGAGCCTGAAGTTTGATGTTCATTAGTTGTTCCAAGATTTGCCTTTTAAGTCACAATACTAGGAGAGAGGAAGGACTTTTTAATCCTTATCTGTGTGCCAGATTTAATAAACACATCTGTAACAGACTGCTAACGCAACCACATCAAATATTTGGGTGGAATCTATGCCCACTTAAATATACTTTGTCATTTTCCTAATAAAATTTAATTATAAAACCAACAAATTCACCTGATTCATGAAAATTTACATCGCATTTTAGGACCAAACCCAAATATAATTAATAACTATAAAAACAAGGGGGAGGAAACCACCACTGTTTTACCATACTTTCATTTGTTGACAGTGGTTTTGGTTAATAGAAACATGTGGCCTGTGAAGAGGAGGGGGGATCATTTTGGGGTTTAATTTTTGGTTTGGCCTTTATTTTTTTTTCCTCCTTTAGAGATCACAGATAGTGCTGAGAGCAAAAGTTAACAATAACCAATGAGAGATTTCACCAAGAATCCAAACCAACCCAAACTGAATCCTGTTTTGATTGGAAATAAGGAAAAGGAAGCGTGTGTTTAGATCCAGATCTAATCAGGTTTAGTCTGCAGTTTGGGGTTTGGTTTCATGACCAAATCAGGGCTAGGGCTCTCATACAGACCCAATGATGATGAAATCTCTAAACTGCTATCTTGTAGCCTGAAATCTTGTAACCTGTTGTCTTGAGATTTTGGTCCCTGAGACTGGAAATCTTTTTATAGTTACTGCTGGCTGACTGACACCACTGGCTTCTATGCTTCTTTTGGGATAGATTCTTGACATTTCTTTTTCTCAGTCACTGTTTTCCATGCTGCATACCAAAAACCTGACATTTGTAACTGGTAACTGAACTTTAACCATTCGGACTCAAGTGCAAAAGAAGTATTTTCGGCATGTGCTAGTATATAGCAGAATTCAAAGTCCCAAGGAGCACAAGGAAGTCAAGTAGCAGACTACAGACCCTGTAATTCAGGAAAGTACATGTTGTCTGGCATAAGAAACTGGTAGGTGGCATCATATGGGCAACAGCTCTGAAAGATTAAGGGTGTCTTCGAGGACAAGCTCTTCCCAGCACAACAGAACTCCACCCCTGTGCTCTGAGAAGCAAGCAGGCATATCAGTAGACCAGCATGGATAAACTGGTAAATCCTGACAGAGTTTCAATGCCAAAAGTCATACACAGGAGGCAGAAGATGGACAGCCTACAAACGATGAACACAGAAACATTGCCCAGGCACGTAAGGATGGTTTTAGCCAAAGCTCAGCTCAAATCTATAATGGCAAGGCGTGTTAAGATCTATGAGAGCTTCTAGAATTACATCAGTAGCAAAAGGAGAAAAAGAAGTCGGACCACTGCTCAGTGGGGTGGAGGTGGATGACTTCTAGCAACAGCAGACAGAGAGAAGGCTGAGGTGCTCAACGCTTTCTATGCCTCAGGCTTCACCAACAGCATCACAGAATAATAGAATCAACTTGGTTGGAAAAGACCTTTAATATCAAGTCCAACCTTTAACCCAAGACTGCCAAGGCCACCACTAACCCATGTCACTGAGAATTTCATCTACGCAGTTTTTGAACACTTCCAGGAGCAGTGATACTTGCTTCCCAGAACATCTTTATTGTCCATGTCGATTTAAAAGGAGGACAAAATGTGCGACAAACACCAGGAGTGTAAGTGAAGACAATCTATTTTCATATCAGATATGATATTCATATCATACGAGTCTGCACTGCTTCCATTAGCTGTTAATTCAATATTCATAGGCCATAGCATCTGTATAGTCCCGCAATCAAGAGTACCGAATTATACCTATAAATGGAAGCAGTTGTGCTGGCAATTGTTGCCTTTGGGTTCAAGCTAAGATGTGAAAAGAAGTGTTTAAAGCAAAATTCACCCCTTTATTAAGAAATAAACTTTGCCTTTGCAATAGATCCAGTTCTTTTTTCTCCCCTGTATATGTATATATACATACATAAAGTCATTTATGTATACATATATTTATATATATATACACACACACACTCCCTCTCCATATAAGGTCTTGGTAAATACGAACTGGATTTGACTCGGAAGGCAAAGAGACATTTTAATAGGCCAAGCACACATATTATCAGACAAAACGAAAGACACAAAAAAAATCCCAAACCAAGTCCATGTAAGGTATGTATCAACCAGTTCTGAAAAAGGTTCCCACTGGAATCATTCCAGACTAAAACAATGAGTCATCCCCTAAGGAATCCTGTCCTCACATGAAATATATAAATCATTGTCCATTTTGGAAGGATTATGCCAAATAGCACATATTATTAAAATGTTATATTCCTTTTTAAAGTGCTAAGACAAAATCCAGCATTGTGCTCTGTAGATCCTGATTTGCAATGTGAACGGGAGACTCACCACAGTCCCCCAGGGACACAGTCACAAGGACATTCAGTTCCTGCACAGTCAATGTATGTTCCCATATGCCTCTGCAAATGTGGGCAAATGCAAACAGGATCACATCTTCCAGAGGTCTCCTCCCTTTTTTCCTCTTTTTTTCCTTCCTTTTCTTTTTTCACAAGACATTTTTTCTGTCTCATGAAAAAAAAAAAAAGAGCTCCCAGCTTTTCTTTGTGAGCTGCAGAGAAGAACATAACATCCTAATGCAATGCGCTAAAACGTCAGGGCTTGAAATCAATGCAAGAGTGTCTCATGACATGAGCAGTTTAACTACTTCTCAAATTAGAATACTGTGCCTGTTTTATAGGCCTGTTATAGAAATGACTGAACTCCTGCTATTTGCTGAGGAGAACAAAAAAATGGTGTGCTACCTAAGGGAAAAAAAAGCCTGTAAACTCTTACCAGAAGGCCTAAGGTTAATGGGATAAACATTATGGTAGATGGAACTAGCTCATTGCATTGCATTCCCAAAACCAGGATGTACTTTCAATAAAATGTTTCCCATTAGGAATTCAGAATGACAAAGACACTTTCCAACACATGATTTTAAATACAGACTTCTCACATGACACTGAAATGTCATACAAATAAATCAACTGTTGTGTACCACTTGCTTTTCACAACCCTTTTCATGCTTTGCTCAAGACCAAGGTCACACTGAACACACTGTATAAAAGGATGAAAGGTGTGTGAGCTTGCCAATGCCACGAGAAAGGGAATGTTACAAATGGGTACACAACAAGCAGCACAACCTGATGAAGATCACCAAAGAATTCGGTTCCAAGACAACCACCACATCTAACATTTGATCCATGAGGACCTACTTTTCTTCCCTGATCATCAAAAAATAGGAATAGGAGAACCTAAAATCAAACACACTGTAGCGATGGGGTGGATCACAAATAAGCTGTCTAATGCAATTGTGGATACATTATTCAGTAATAGCTATTAATTAAAATAATTCAATTCTTCATATTGATTTTTATGAAGAAATCCATCAGCACCAGTTTACAGAACTGCTTGGCAGATGGGGATCCCTCCTCCTGCTGTGAGAGCAAAGGACAACTGAACTTTAACATTATCCTCAGCAGCATTCAAGCACTTCCTACATCTCTCATGGCAAGATAGTATCATGTGCATGGAAAACAAATAATGAACTAGAGGGTTTTTTTCCCACTTTATTTCATCAACCCAGTCTCTCTCCCCTCATTACCACTGTAGAACCCCGTTCCCAGTTAGGCAAGCACAGGCTCAGTATATTCAACCATGTAAGGAGCACTAGCTGATCTTGAATCTGTTTGCACCTGATCTTGCTTGCACAGCAGAAGCCTGCTGCTCCTTGAACCAACAACCTGACAGACATACACTGCCTTGATAGCCTGTGCATCCACTGAAGCTGTCTCATAGCTCCAACTGGAACAACTGGTCCTTAATTTCCATGGAAGAAAAACACAAAAGGGATACTCCAAATTCAAAAGGAAAGTCACGCATCCACATACTTAATAATGCCATCTTTAGCATTTATTTTCCTTGGGGCTTTTTTTTCCCAAAGCATTTCCAATAATGACACCATTTTATTTTGCACCCAGTAGAGACAGTGACCATTAGTCACAGTTAGAACCACATTTCCCAGGCATCTGTGACATGAAAGAAGAAAACTGGTGAGCACTGACAGCACTGCTTAGTCATTATTACTTCATTCTGGCCAACTCTTTGACCGCTTACATCACTGTTTCAAAACGTATGGCTTAGATGCTGAGGTCAGCATGTTAAAGGTGCTCTGCCACGTCTACTGTAAAGCCAAAGTAACACCGTTTTTCTCTTTGGTCAAGTCTATGCCATGAAACACATGTGGTACCAAGTCTCAATGTGACAGAGGAATTCCTTCTTTTTTGTGAATACAAATTGAACAATTGGAAAAATCTCACAAGAGGTTTCACTGGGATTTTGTCTTTTTTTTCCCCATATTTTACCTAGATCAACATTATAGACATGGTAGACTGAAACAGATAAATAACTTCTTATCAAGCTTATCAATGCCTTTTTGATTGGTCCAAACCACGCTTTAATTCTATGGAATGTTCAAGGATATAAAATGAATCATAGGACTCAAAGAAGCTTTGTAATGAACTTAGCAAGCAAACAAACCACTCCTCACCACCACCACCAAAATAGTTAGCTCCTTACGATATACCCTCGAGTATTTTTCCTGATTAGTTTTAAGTAACTTACACACACTGCTACTACTGCTTCCCTTGGGAGAACATACCATAGGCTAATAGCTTTCACCACTAGGCATTTTTTCCTGATGTACAGTCTAAATACGCCTTTTTGCTCAGTTTGACCCCATCAGTTCTAGCTAAAGCTCCTCTGTATCAGGTGAAACACTTGCTCTCAGTCTGGAGTGTTTGCATTCTGTTATTACTTGTGGCCAGCTCTCCTGTACATCACTTAACACTTCCATTGTAGCTGACAATGATCTAAACACAGTAAAGCTCTGTAATACAGGAAAAGATTAGGACTGCTCCAGCCCTCATCAAGGAGCCACATTTTAGACTTCTGTTATAGCCTTGAGCATAAACTGTACCGGTAGCATAATATTTTGTAAAGCAAGTAATTTGAGTCTCCACTGCTGCAAAAATAATCTATCTTTGTACTTAATGTTCACAAAAATGACTAATTATTTACTTCTTTAAAACCATTATGAGTTTAGACAGAGTAAATATCATAATGTACGGAACAAGAAAAAGAGCAGAAATGATTTTTAACTTAACCACGAGCAGCTATCCTAGTGCATGGCTTTAAGAACAGATGCCATAAAATGAGCAGATTTTGCAATATTTCAATGTTTTTCTTAGGCCCTGTATTATAATTCATCAAGATCAGAACATAATAACCTGAACTTTCATTCTGCTTTTCACTCCTATTGATAGGAAATGCAATAAGAATAAAGCCATGAGTTTATAAAACCATGAGTTTAACACATAGGATCTTATACCCTCTAGAAAATAAGTACTGGGATATATATCGGTGCTGGAGAAAAATAATAAATAAAATTATCAAAGACCGGATGAGCACTTTGACTGAGTCATCGTAAGAGTTCCCTTGGGCAAGTCACTAAGGACATGACCCATGGCCACTGAAATCAATGCAAAGATTGCCACTAATGCCTATCGGCTGTGGATGAGGCCTTTAAAATCCCTGTGTCTGTTGGTTTTCATCCATAAAGAGGAGATAACATTTTACTACACAAGCGCTGTGAGGATGACTGCATTAATCTGTGCTCAGCTAAAGTGATGGGTGCCACATGTTATCTGTATGTACAAATTCCTCAAAACATGGAAATAGAAAGATCCCTATAGCTGCAAGCTCTAAGAGATTTATTGTTATACACTGCCATTAATATGCAAAACCAGACACTGCCGTAATTTTAGGAGTACAGCTGATGTGGATACCCAGGGCTCATATTTATGTTCTACATAGCATCAAATCATAGTTTGCACAAACAATATTTGACTTTCCTTCTATTCTTCTTAAAATGACTTTATTTTTAAGCTCTCTTTCCTCCTTCCACCCACCCCAGCAAGAAGCTGGCAAGAGATGTGGAGCATCTGGGTTAGAAATGACAGCTGGGGGGTGAGAGCATCAAGCTCTTTACTGCCTTTTACTTTGGTCTTCTGGGAATGAACCGAAATGAGACTTCTTCACAACAGTTACCCCATCTTTTGCCCTTGAATAAACTTCAGAAGTCATTATAAGCCAAGTCCTCTTTGGGCAATGAGAAGAGGTTCTTCAAAGCCCATGTACCAGAACTGGTTGGAA
>JASSUY010041405.1:0-15018 GCA_032466535.1 Forpus xanthops
TCCCCAGCATCCTTATAGGCCCCCTTCAGATACTGGAAGGCTGCTATGAGGTCTCCATGCAGCCTTCTCTTCTCCAGACAGAACAGCCCCAACTCTCTCATCCTATATTCATAGGGGAGGTGCTCCAGTCCCTTGATCATCCTCGTGGCCCTCCTCTGGACTTGTTCCAACACTTCCATGTTCTTTTTATGTTGAGGACACCACAACTGAATACAATACTCCAAGTGAGGTCTCACAAGAGTCCTTCACCAGTTATCATAATGCATGAGATCAAGAAAGGAGGAGAGTAGAAGAGCAGTTGAGAAATCAAGGAGAGCTCAGCTGCACAAGCAGGACTTTTAAAGGCCTGAGCTGGAGAAGCTGGAAATGAACCTGCCAGTGGAAGTATCTAAGATTCACTGTGGCTGTCACAGTTCACTTAAAATGCTATAAAATATGTCCCTTTCTTCTGTCTCTAGAATATGTGCCTTTCTTCTGCCTCTGCAACATATTTCCATCATGAAGCTGGCCAACAAAACCTGAGCTCCCCCTATGTTAAGCACTCAAGGTTAAAGCAAAAGGAAGCCAAATATATTTTCAGCATGCTATTCTTTAAAAGCTGGAGGGAAGCAATATGTGCCTATACAAATGCCAACCTTTCTGGTGTAACCCTCCTATTTGAAGCTATAATTATTAGAAACCAAACTGAAGGCAAAAGCATGCTCAACAGCTGTATATTCCACAGCATTATTTCTGGAAATGAAGAGCATTCCTGGTTCTTGTATGAATTTATACAAGAAGGAAAAGTGTTCTACGATCACTTTGAAAAAAAAAAGGGGTAGGTCTGATAGGGTCCCTTGTCTTTGACTTTGCTCTTCATGCCAAGCATTTTATTACATTTGCTCTCATTGCTTTGAGCTGTTTCTGGCAAAACTGGGCAAGTTCTGCTTACTGCAGCTATACGTCTTGAACAAACACGAGGTTGTTTATATGTAATGTTTTGACGGATAGGATGAAAGCTGGCATTTCAAGGCACACTTCAAATGTTCGCATCCAGGGTTCTTGGCACTTTGGTGCATCCTGCAACAAAAATCGTTCTGCCTAATGTGAAAATCCACAGCTATCTTTAATAGGTGGCCATTCACACAACTACCTGCCAGGGACTCTGTCTAGGTGTCCAGGCATTTGGACAATTGGGTAGTATGTTCCCTTTACTGTGCAAGGTATCAGTCTACGGCTGAAGAAGGCCACACGTGCTGGCTGAGAAGCAAACCCCTTAAACTAAAGATGACAGGACACTCCCAAAAGACTTCTGGACATCTCTCTGGTGTCTTTATTTAGGTTTCAAATTTCTGTGGTTACCATTAGAGTTAAAAGTGATCCCCTTATCCTCTGTCCTTTCTCTCACTGATGTCTTTGTCCACGTCTTGTAGGCACAAGACATCTGGGATCTACTCTTTTATGTGCACTAATTTCTTAAGCCTTTATACTTCTGTTTTGGGAGAAAAATTGACCTTTCAAATTTCTTTTTAACTGAGGTGTGATATAACATGGGTTAGGGTTGTGTGACTTGCAGTGTACCTAGCCTCTTTGGGGTACATGGCTTGGGATATGACTCCAGGGACCTGGAGTCATCCTTCTGTGCTTTTTTGGTTAACACATCCTCAACCCATTGCATGGTGCTATGGTGTGCCGCTAAATGACACCAGCAGCTGGTCAGCAAGCCACAGAATAGGCTGACCAGCAGTGACAGAGTGTTGGAGCAAGGTGAAGACCTTGGCTTTGTGCTGCATAAATGAGCAGAGCAGATCATGTTGCTAGGTAGGAGTCAGCCAAAAAAGTTGTATGGTGTGTGAGACATGATGAGTCTACCAAAGGCTATCGCTGCTTACTGTCAGTATTTTCTCTGTGGTTCTTCATTAGCAGCTGCAGTGAGTGAGAAGCCTCAGGCTCCTGCTTTTGCCATCACTATCAGGTCACTGTTTCCTAACACCAGGCTGCATTGAGTGTCCCAAGGCCATGGACTGTGTCTGTGCTCCTCAACTTGTTAGAGTAGGCACTCCTCCTGCTGCGATTGAAATCAAGGGACAAAACGCCCATTGAAGCTAATGAGAACATGGGTGAGCCCACTTCCCATATGGTGCCTGTCAACCACGTGCTTAAGAAACATCTGATGTATTTTTATTCTGATCATGTGTTTGGTATAAAGATTGAGACTTGTAAGTTCTGGAACTATAGATCTTAAGAAATTCTCAAGTTTTGTATAAATATTCAGCTTTGTTATTTTGTGAGGACTACATGCCAGTGTGAGAACTTTAGTTTTGGGTGCAATTTAGAAAAGCCATCTGCTTTAATGTACACTTATAGCACTCTATGGCAAACCCTTTGACTCCTGTCAGTGCCGTATTTGTTTATTCAAACCTGAAATGGCAGGTCACTTTGAATTTCTGGTGCATAATTGTGAAATATTAAGGCTAGCCCTTTTAAGTTTTGCATTCCTGTGGCTTTTGCATGACCTTGGGGTATCTGCTGCCACAGCAGCTTAAGTCACTGTGAAGCTGTAATGCTATCACCTTTGTTATAAAATAAATTTACACTTCTTGTTTGAAAAATAGACAGAAAAGCTTTTATACACGTCTTTAGCCAAGACTGTCACCTTTACAGTTAAAATACTTCCTGCAATAAAGCTGCTATAACATAAAATCATTGCAATGATATTAGATCGTAATACCCATTCTCCACTGATTAATACCTTGTTGGGTGGTCCATTTCAATTTAAATTGGTCCCTGAACTTCAGGTAGATGAGCAAAATTTTAATGTTATATTATAGTGGACACAATTTATCTGTTATGAAAGAAGCTTACTGCTTTATGTCACCTTGACTTTGAGCAAATATATCATATTATAACTGAAATTGTTCAGAGCACAATGGAGCATAAAAGACAAATGATTCTGGACAAGGCACAGGCACAAGTTGACTTTCATGCTTCCTAAGGACAGAGGCTCAAGGAAAGTGAGGAGCATCATCTTTGTTGGTTTGCTTTTACTCTCTGTAGTTGTTTGGGGAGCGCTCCAAGGCTCATGGATTGCACTTGAGTGGACTGGATATAAATAGCATATGGCTTAGGAAAGATGCAGTAAACAAAGATGCCTTCCCAAAACATTCCTTTAGTAGTAAATTGCCGACAGTGTCACAAATGCAGAGACCATCTTGTGGTTTTGTATGCTAAGAGTAACAGTTGGGAAAATTTTTTTTGTTTTCTTGTTTCATAACGGCTATACTGCCTATATGAATCCTATTTTGCATATTAATTTGTGAGCAACAAGAGATCAATAGAGGAAAGGAATAGAACTGCACAGCAGCTATGCTATTTATAGGAATGCAGAACAAATGAAATATAATTTATTCTAGTGAGGATAAAAATCAGTATCTATCTCAAATGGCCAAGAACCTGTCTTGAGTGGACAAAAATCTTCATTTGCTTCCACTGCACCCACAGTGATTTCCCACTCTGCTGCCTAAAGCTCATTCTTCACACTTAATAATAAACATCATTGGCTAAATGACTGCAGTTCCTCTGCTAGAATCGCAAGTGATCACTTATGTTCCAGCCAGTGCCGTTCTTCCTTCAGTGCATTCATTCACAGTGCGCTCTGCATTGCCAAATCCTCTCCTTGATCACTGACTTCAGCCACTATCAAACTCACTTAAAGCCATGAACATTTCCCAAATAGTTATGAAACATCAAATAAAGCTGTGAGTTCTCCTTGTTAGTCCCTGACTATTTATCACAAATAAAAAAAAGGACTTTGACCTCTAGAATAGAATTTCAGGGGCGATCTCATCCAGAACGTCTGAAAAATGCGTCACCTCAAGCCATTAACCAATTTAACCTTTACTGTGTTTCATACTTAACAGGGAAAACAATTCCCTCCAACTGTATTGTAAGGGTACTGGAGAGATACTGATATTGCTTACTGTGTATTCTGGCAGATAAGGTTTCATCTTCATCTTTGGCATTCAAAGAGATTAGGTTTAATGACACTGTATAAAAATGGTCATCTCTTCTGTGTTGATTTCCTAAATGCTAATTCGGTAATACAGAAGTTGAGTGGTAGTGAGCTTCTGAACGTCATTCGTCTACTGTTAGTTTAAAAATCATTGGCTTGTTTTCTAAATAAATAGGTGGCTGAGTTAAGTCCTGGAGTGTTAACCAAAATAGTTGTTAGTAATCTGAGAAAGTCTAAAGGTTGTTTGAAAGACTTGTGCATTATGTTTTTGAAATGGATTGAAACAAGCTCTTCCTGTGCTCTACGATAGTCCTCCAAGTGGTATAAAATGACTGTAAATCCTGAAATACCATTTGAAGTGTTTCTCAGCATTATGCTTACAAAGCGTTCATTTTAAGAGTTAATGTTAATCAAGGCTTACTTATGAGTTAGAGAAAAACGCATCTGAATAACTACTCGGTATACCTCCTTCATCTAAATAGCCAGTGTCATGCTTCTATTCCACTGAAAGTATACCTCCCCCTAGGTTATTTTCCACTTTTTTTTTTTGTAATCGAAGAAATAGTTAACCATAGGGGCAATAAAATTTCCACCATAAATGAAAAAAGAAAATGTTTGACTTCCAAACTTGTTTTCTCTTCCCGGCAGTGCCAGGCACTCATCAGCCATGTAACATAATATAATGGCATGCTGTGCAGCAGAATGGGTGTCACTTGGGGAAGACACACACTGCTTGTGTAATGCCTTGAGCACGGTCTTATGAGGCTGTGTCCACTTGCTGGTATTGAGTCTGCATACCTGAAATGCTGTATGTTATGTTTCTGCCTCAAGTAACTAATTAATGAAGGCTGAAATAATTAATGATGAACGTAACAGAAGCACAGTGAAGGTACTGAGGTTAACAGGTTTATCTTATTTCTCACAATCCATTATCTGTGCATTTCTGATACTGGGTAAACTGCCAAATCAAGAACTGGATAAGTATAACATAAACTTTATGAGTCCTGCAACATTTCAGTTAAATTTTTGGCAATGTTAAAGTTGTGTAATAAGTTATCAATCTGAAGAGAGAGTGTTGCAGGTAACACCAGAGGATCCATACACTGGGAATAATCGTATCTTTATGACTCCCTTTTATTAAAGAGTGACACTGCCTAAAAAACAGCAAAATAATGATGTTTTAGTTCAGTCTGGAAGTTGATGTCATTCTTGTCAAAGTGAATGTGAAAAATTCCATCTGGGAGGCAGGCTTCAGCATGACTTCAGCTCCTGCTCAAGTGATAGTGGAAGGTGCTTAGGATATCTCAGGAAATATTTAAGCAACTCAGTGAGACAGGTTCAGAACCTGGAGGAAAGGGAATAATTTTCAGCTCCACATCTAAAGATTTTAAAGAAAAACAAATTTTTCTTGTTAATAAAAACAAATTTCCCAAGAGCATCTGGACTTCCCAAATGTTTAGCATGTGGATGACTCACCAGCTTTATGCTAAGATACCATGCTGTTATTTCAAAACCAAAATATCAGCTCTGACATTTTCATATGCCGCACAGAGATCTGTAGTCTTTCTCATTATTATGTATCTTTTCAGCTTTTAAAAATCTAAAAAGAAGCTTGGATTAAGCATGATGCTGGCTTTGAATCTAAGAAGGTCTCTTACAAAAAAGATTTTTCTCTGACAAAACATTTGGCAGAAAAATTGTATTTTAAAAAGCCTTTACTTTTTTTCTTTGGTGAGACTTTCATATTGTACTGAATTTCATATTGAACTGTAATTGCTGCAGAATTTGAAATAGGAAGAAAAAAGTTATCCTTTTTTTCCCAGCTATCTCAGGACTTAGAATGGACCAAAGGCTGTCCTGAGCTGGGACAATTAATATGGTCTTTTCAGAGTTCCTCTGCTCATTGACAAAAGTCAATTAAAAATATAGTCCTTCCACCGCTTCTTCTCAAGAGGCCTTAACTGCTCAGAGACATCATTTTAAAGGGAGTAGGAGAGATTTAAAATACCTTTATGTATATGCATATTTATTGGTCTTGAAAACTTTTACCAATACGAGTGGTTTAAAGAAGAGATGGGCTTTGCTTTTCGGTGTTTGTATGAAAAGAAAAGTCAAGTGCTCTCTGTAAAGGATTTACATCTGCGAGACTTCATTTTGGCTTCTATGACTGCATGCAATTATCATTCATAAGGAATTATATGTGCATAGGGAATATATACTTAAACCCTCAGTGTGGTCATGTAATGCTAATTATTACTTGGAATAAAATAATCCATGAGTCTTCTTGAATGGCCAGTATGAGGAAGGAGAAAGTAATGTAAGGCAAGGAAGGAAAAATGCATTCCTCAGAAACATGTACTGCTTGTAATAAACAAATAAAGAATGAAGTTGTTATTTTTGCTGCAGTGAAGCATGGAGTTTCAGATAAAGAAAAATTTACTCCCTGGGATTTCCAGATCTTCAGCACAGGGTGATGTTTTGGTTGATGTGGCAGAAAGAGCATGGTTGAAGTGTGCTCTGTAACAGCATCTGAGCATCTTTTGGTTAACTCATCTTAGACTGACATCCTGATGATCTCAGGATCAAGAAGCAAATGGGTAATTAAGGCTTCGGTATCTCCATGGTTTAGTGCTAAGTTTGTATTATAAAATGTGTGCATATACACCAAGTTCTGAGAGAATGATTTTCAGTGTATGGAGATCTACATCACAAATACAGGAATTCAGGTCTCTGTGTATGTGTTGCATAAATTAACCTCTGGACTTGCTATGCACTATTGTTTTTATAATAAATTTGAGATTTTCTTCAGCCATATAGACTTAATTTTACATCTCCCAGGGTTCTCTTCAAATCGAAGGAAGGCAAATTTTTTTGTAGCTGTATTTGTATATAGTAGAGGTATAAAATTATTTCTATTAGGTTTATTAAGAGCTACGATCATAGGGGCATGACCCAAGGGTATGGAGCCTCTCAAGCAGCAGCTAAATTAAATTAATTGTCCCATTTCTGAAAGGCCTTGCTCTTACACACCTGAACACAGATGTCTACAGGCCTGAATAAAATACATATAGGTAGGAAAAGAGGCCAACCTCCTCTTAAAAACCTACATCATTTGCTGGCAGTGTCTTGCCAAAGGAAGCTAGAACTTTTTAACAACACATTAATGTGATGGGTGGACTGAATGTGCAGATATAATAATTGTAACTTCATAATGCCCCTGTGTGTGGTCATTGCTATTTTTTTTATGGTTCTGTCATGGTTTAACCCCAGCCGGCAGCTAAGTACCACACATCCACCCACAGCAGGGTGGAGGAGAGAATCAGAAGAGAAAAAGAGAGAAAACTTGTGGGTTGAGATAAAGACAGTTTAATGGGAGAGAAAAGGAAAAGAAATAAAGATAATGATGATAATAATAATAAGTATGATGATGATGATAATAAAAAATGAATTAGAATATACAGAACAAGCGATGCACAATGCAATTTCTGACTGATACCCAGCCAATTCCTGAGCAGCAATGATGGACCCTCACCAGCTTTCCCCCAAGTTTATATATTGAGTATGAGATCATATGGTGTGGAATATCCCTTTGGTCAGCTGGAGTCAGCTGCCCTGGCTGTGTCCCCTACTAACTTCTTGGACCTCTCCAACTTTCTCACTGGTAGGGCATGAGGAGCTGAAAAATTCTTGACTTAGTACAAAGACTATTTAGCAATAATTGAAAACATCACTGTGTTATCAACATCATTCTCATACTAAATCCAAAACACACCACTATACCAGCTACTAGGAAGAAAGAAAATTAACTCTATCCCTGCCAAAACCAAGACAATAAATAAGATAATTGAATAAGAAAGGAGCAACAGTCCCTCTTCAGTGGAGCAGACTGCATTTCTTGAGCCCTGAAAATCCTTTTGCCTTCCCTGCTCCTATGCCTGCTATCCATTGCAGGTCATTAGGTATACAGTTCCCTCTCAGTAGCTAATGAGACTTAAATAAACATATCGAGAAACGAACATGGCCTCTACAGTTGCTGATTCTGGTCTCAGTTACGCTGGTGTAAATCTGGAACGCCATCACCACTTACTGTTGAATTACTCTAGATTGATATCAGTGCTGAATTTAGCCAATAGATTTAATTTTTCTAACCCACTGGAATTTTATCACTGTGATTTAAGCCATTTTAAAAGTCCAAATACAGAAATAGTTTAGCAGATCAAGTTGCATTCCCAGGGTTTTTTTTTTTTTTTCTATGGGTATCTCTTTGCATACTGCAATTCTAGCTATATTTTTATCTACTTATAAACCTTACTCTTCCAGTAGTCAGGAACTGATAACATTGTACTGGTAACCAATAAGCTAACATTATATATTATAATTAGGAGATCAATGTTTCTTTTCTTAGAGAAAGCCGTTTAACTCCGCCCTTGAATTTTTGTACTTGTGGCTGCAAGTAGTGTGCAGCCCAAGTTTTAAACAGTTTAAGATCTGGTTCATGGTTAAAATGGAGTGATTTGATGGATGGAAGTAAACCTTAAGCTAGTCAGTGGTAAAAAGTACTGTTTTCTTCTATAAAATGACACATGCAGTGCCAGACATACTATGATCACATCACCAGTGTCACAATGAACAGTGTGTTCAGAATCTGCCAAAAAATAAAGGTGAGTCAATGGAAAAAAGGCATTAAGAAGAAAGACACAGCCAGTCAGCAGCATAAACCCTTGAGTCAAGTGGCTTTCTACCGCAGTCTTCTTTTCATGTAAAAATACTAGTAAATGACAACTCTCTCTGCAGAGTTCTTCTTCTTAGCTCAGACACACTCAGATATATATGACTTCAAAACTACATATAGTATAAAGAAGAAAATCTTAATTTTAAGACGGATTTGCATTATAATTCTAAGATGGAAATGCCAAACAAACATGAACTGCCATGAATTTAACCATATTCGAAGCTGCAGTAATGCTTCTGGAAAGTGTTAGAATTTAGTGAAAAAGGGGAATATGAACTGAGGTAGTAAAGGTATGAGGGAGCAAGAATCTTGGATCATATGTCTTGAGAACATAAAATATGACGGCATTCCATGCTGACTTTGGCTAAAATACAATTGCTAATCTTGATGAAGCAATGGTCTTCAGTAGCACTGAGGGCAGGAATCCATACATATTGTAATTGTTACCCTTATCTTCTTGTTATAATAAGAAGAAAATGTGTGTGGGAAGGGGGAGGGGGAAGAAGATATAAAAACCTGTGCAACAGAAGCAGTTTAAAAGACAAGATTTGCCAACTATCGTTACCATAGTTACCTTGCATTATAATTATAGAATAAATATCTGTGGTGGTCTTATTTAACCATGTGTGGGATGTATCAGTGATTGGAAGATGACCCTTGTTCTGTGAAATAGAGACGAGATATACCCTCTCAGCACACCAGACTCATGGAAATGAATTAACAAACTCATTAAAAAAAAGTCAACCTGACAGTGTAATAATGATGAATTATGTTTATTTCAAGACATCTGGTCACATTTCCTGGAGATGTATGACTGAATATTTCTTAAGAACAAGAAAAAACAAGTTAGCTGAGTGTTTCAGTGTTAATTTTCAAACCCACTAAGTCAGATCATGTGTTCCAAGAGAACTGATACATATTCCTGCCAAAGAATTAAAGGACATTGACAAGTCCAGACAAACTTTGAGGGCTGAATAGGTTTATGCTAAAGTTATATATGTAGACATCCATGGTTCTTTGTTCTTTCTATTTGCAAGCTGGTCGCTACTGAGGCATGCACGCTCTCTTCATGTAGCTCATCACTTTGGAGATTTTTTTTTGTTTGTTCATCTTGGGGAAAAGAAGAATTGAGGATCTTCAGAATAAACTTAACAGTCTAAGACATCCCAGATTCTCCAGCTGTTTTCCTTGAAAATCATACTGGCCCAGATCTGGTGGAGGCTTGGAAGATGCAGTTCTGGCATTGCCATAGTCTATAGCATCCAAAATATCCTTTATTTCATTGTACCTGGTACAACCTGTGGACTACTAGTAGGTCACTCTTCTTGCTATTTTTCTACCATTTGTCCTGGGGACACTGATACAAAGGACTGCATGTGGCAAATATGCATGCTAACTCATGTGCCTAGGAACTGTTACAGAAATCCAAAGATGTAAACCTTTTGAACTTCCCCATGCATGCCCTTGATATATCCTGTCTTTAATCTTTCCTTATTGGTTGGGTCCCCAATTAGATGTTTTCTTTCCCTTTTGGAAGCTTCTTCCTACATACCATTATGAAAAACATACAGCTGAGTAAACTATAAAACTGTACTTTACATGAGAGCGAGGTTGTTTTGTAGCCTGATGGCTTTGAATTACAGCTGCATTGGCCTTTCCAGATGCTGTAGATGTATCTACTTTGTGGTCAAAAAAACTCAACTCGCTGTAAGCTTGCTAATTTGAGACCTACTATATCATAATGGCAGCTCAGCCTAGCTGCCCTTGTATTCGTTTACTACTGGGCCAGATATTGAAACCTCCTTTGAGCTTGTAGCTGTCTCTTCTATCACTGAGATCAGGACCTGAAATAAAGTTTAAAATTACACTAGGTGTGTCTACAAATTGGAATGTATCTCTTTCTTCGACTATAAACATAAAGCACTCTGTGCCATGTTGTGGCTCATGCTTATTTTCCTGTCAAGTTTGGCATTTTCTATGGCAACACCATGACTTTTCTATTAGATCTCCTTGTTTCCCACAACCATTTTTCTGAGAAAAATCAACCTGGCTGTCCTCTGTTTCTCTACCCAGACTACTCATACTTCTATCAACCAAATCATGGCATACTTGTGAAAGAAAGACTGTAGTCCAATTTATTATAAAGAGAAGAGCTCCTTGATTTGCACAAGGTTTTCATAGGGCTATCTAGGGCACCGAGCACTAACCACTTCCTGCTTGATTGGTTTTTAAGCTCTCATTGTGGCTGCAGGAGTTATGACATAAACAGTTCTGCCATCTTCCTGTTCTGAATTTCTGTTTTATTCTGTTTTAATTCTAACTGGGTTTCTAAATTCCATCTAGTTCTACATTAAAGGTGCCCTGAAATATAGCTAATAAATAAATAAACCCCTAGCCTGAAACATTTTTCTTTTTAATTCACCAAATTTTGGCATGTCAGAAAATGTCTGAAAAACTCCTAATAATTTTGCATGTGTTATTTATTTTCTCCCCTGCCACTGACCCAGAGATATCAGTCCTTTAAATAGTCCTATTTGTAGGACATATTGTTTAGTTAGTGTAAACTGGAGTAACTTGATTCTTTTGGGCTATGCCAGCTTGCATAGTCTGACCTGTAATTTGCTTGTTCTCTGTATGCTGAACATTCATACATCCTATACCTAGAACGAAAGATGAAAGTGGGAAGGAAATGAAAAAGTCCAGCATTTTTCTTTACTGTGCAAAACAATTCTTATTCTAGTCACATATTACTATGTCAAAGAAACCAGTAAATCTCAGGAGTATGTTTCAGGTCAGCATTTTAATCTTTTTCTTTATGATGAAGGGATTAATCATAAACGTGCAATACTTTATGAGAGTGTAAAAAAGAATTGATGTAAATTATTTTTATGGGGCTCACATTGCCTTATTAGTCTCCATAATATGATTAAAACTATTCAGAGAAGCAAACCATAGCAATCTCACTATACTTCCCGAATACTATCTTTTCTTTATGGAGTGTCATTTATTGCCTGGATAGATTAACTAAGGACTAGAAAGACCCAAGTATTCCATACTTGCTGCATGACCATGGAGTCTGCAAGATCCCTAAAGCCACTTGACACTATTTCTGCAATCTTCTGCAAAGCCTGACAGCCTGAATACGTGAAAAAAAGATCTGTTAGTTAATTTCCAGTGGGGGAGGCTGTAACTTTTGACTAGTGCCCCACATGCATGAATGACTAAATTTAAGCCTGCTAAGCCTGTTCTCCAGGTATTAGCCTTGACTGGGTATAGAAGGTGGGGGGGAACATTTCTCATTCTGACTAGCCTCCATTTTACACAACAGAAATGGTGCCACAGATTCTACTGTGCTAAGAAAGCAGTGCAAGGTTGCTAAGATATAACTACAAATTATCTCAATTTTGAAGTGTGTTTTCCTTCTTTATTCATAACAACAATGCAGTAATGAACATGAATAATTAATTCTCCCTGTAAATCCAGATGGTAAATTGCTTTGCAAGCAAATTGTTTGATTATGAAAAAGACATAATAGACCCCAAAACTTATTTTGCACATATATACAATGTCTAATATTAACATGCTAATATGACCTAAACATCATGGTTGCAGCCATTTAGGCATCTGGAAGCATGCGCACAAAGTAGGTTGCTGGTACAGTTCTGGTCCAAAAGATCAAACGAGGAAACTGGACTCACTGAGTTATGTAAAGCCTGAGTTTAAGAACCAGAACTTTAGTTTTTATAAGAATCTTTTTAAAATGCATTTTCAGGATTAGTTGAGCAATGCTCAAATGGGTAAGAAAAGCTTAGTAATTCATCGGTCCTCTTTATTCTCCTTGGGAATTATTATTATTGAGCAAGAATTTGCAAGAATAAAATCTTCAATTTGAAACGTTTCTGTGGGGATGATAGCAGTGTCCAATTGTCTAAGGAAAGAGTGCTCATTGAGGTGAGCCAATGTCAAACATCTGGCAACTGGAATCTCAGTAAGTTTTAATTTTTATTTTTTTTTCCCCACTTCTCTGTCTTCTATTTTACTCCTACATCTGCAGATTTGAATATTCAAGCACAAGCTGAGAGTGGGAGTACATTATTTTGGGCTACTGGTATTTAGTTTGAAATTGTCAATCAGCCTACAGTCAGTGTATAGTGAAGAACAAATACTGCCACAATCTGAAAAAAAAAAGTACTCATTACTGTTTATATTAAATGAATTTATACTAAATAATCCTAAATTAAATGTTAGTAGTTCACAGATTGTATATTAAATGTTGGTCCTGTTGACTTCCTTAGAGGGTTCTGTGGAAGCATAAGCAGTGCTCATGGTGCATAAGTAGAAACGACTTCTCATGAACCCATTTTTCTAATGGTTTTCTCAAGGTCAGTAACATTTTTCTTGAAGTGAATTAAAAAAATTGCAATTTTCTTTTGTCTTCTGTGTATTCTTCACACAACTGTATTTAGATTTAACACTCCAAAGCTGCTACTCGTATAAGAAAGGAACATTTACACATGCTCAATCTTCTATCAACTAAATAAATTCTGCCTTCAGAAACTGTTCAAAGGAAACAGGACAAACTGACACACATCCAGTAGCTCTGTGTCAGCATCAGCTGTGGAAGAAATACATATGATATAAGAAATTGCAGAGGATACCTGTAAATAAATTAAAATTTCTCAAAGAGTCACTTTGTTGAGAATTCAGTAGAATATGATCTTCTCTGTTTTTCAAGTAAAGGTGATTTTTTTAGAAGAAAGATTAGATGTCATAGTGACTTCAGCTGCAAATTGCTGGCTGAAGTCCGGCCTGAGGAGTGTCTGTCTGGTACCATGTTGACACGGTATAGCCATCTGTTTGGCTGGTTTTATGTCACTGTGGTGGAATGGCTTATACAAAATCTTGCTGAGCTGCTTTTATACTGGAAAATACAGATTTGTCAGTATAGAAAATTTTCCATAAAACGCATTCTTTTTGAGAAAAAGATTTGCTCATAAGGCTACTCATATCCAGTGTGAAATACCTATTTAGAGAGATAGGGTAAATACAGGCCTTCTTGGCATCTCACCTTGTTTGACTGGCCAGTGTTATGAGGAACACTTGATCTTGAAAAACACAGTCCACTGCACTTTTTCAGTCATGTTTCTTAAAACTGGGCTCTATTGTTTTCATATCAACCTAGAAGAAAACAATCCTGAAAACCCTCCTCCCTTTTTTTTTTTTTTTAATCAATTCTTGTTTGATTTTGATGTTACTGTTTTCTGGTAGTTTGCTTAACATGATGATTCGAGAACTCCCAAAAAAGAAGTAACATATGTTCCTCTGGTATATTTGTTAGTGATATGAGAAATATAACATCTTGCATGGGTTTGAATATATAGTATTTCTCTCAACAAAAATAAGCTTAATTTTTACCTTTTTTTTTTTTTTTCCCCAGGATCGTAGCCTTAACCTCTTTTATTTATGTATTAAAAATAATAAAATACCTTAATACCTAATGACACCCACAGTGCTTTGTTCAGAAAATGCAGTCTGCTAGGATTTATGGAATTACACCATACAGTGTTAGTGGAGCAAATTATTCCATTGTAATTAGCAGAAATAAGACAGTGTTGTAACACCAGTCTGTAAAGTCTGAGCAGGTCTTCCAAAGGCAATGAGTAGTTAATGATGCACAGTCTGATATGCACCATCCTTGTTATTGAAGATAATACTGCTAATTATGCAGTGAACTCTGCCAGAAGCAACCACTCAGAAAACCTAGCAGAAACCTTTTGCAGAAGAGAAGTCACTGCTAACGATAAAGGTAGAGCAGTACTGTCAGTCCAGGTGTAACCAAGGGCTGGCCCTTGGATTTATGTGTGAAGCTATGGAAGTTCTGCTTTCAGAAGTTGTTTTGTGAAGGTTAATTTCTTGTGCAGACCCTTTTCTTGTACAATTATTATTGGAAATGAGCCCAAGTCAGGATTATATCAGAGACAGGTTGACTTCCTTGCAGAACTATCTCTGAATATATTTTAATAACTACTTTTTTCTATCTATTTAAATTCATTTTCTTGTCCTACTATCCATAACCAAAGTAGCTGAATAGCAAAATAGCTATGTATTTGTATTTTATTTTGACTTGTTTGTAGGACTTTAATTTTTAAACTTTTCAGTATAATTTTAAATGATGATGGAGAACTTTTGCATGGGCTTTATATTAAGGTTGATATATGCTGTTTCTAGTCATGTAAGGTCAACTTTGGAAAGTAATCACCATATTTTCACCAAATGTGTATCTGAGCATCAAAAA
>JASSUY010041409.1:0-52933 GCA_032466535.1 Forpus xanthops
CATTTTGGTTTTGCACAAGCCAGTTGTTTTTCTGAAGTCTTCTAAATGCTTAGTTTTCTCTAGGTAGTTTCTCCTGAGCAGTTATTTCTTCTGTGTTTAATTCATGTAGCCTTGGGTGGCATGGTTTAGTGGGAGGTGTCCCTGCCCATAGCAGGGGTGTTGGAACTAGTTGATCTTAAGGTCCTTTCCAACCCTAACTATTCTAAGATTCTATATGGAATTTTGATGTTAGGTGGTTTTCTTTGCTGTAGGTGGCTTCAGCCAGATTCATATGCTGATCCTCAAAAAACATCATTGATTTTGAATAAAGATGACATTCGATGTGGTTGGCCAACTGTTATTACTGTACAAACAAAAGACCAGTACGGGGATGTTGTTCATGTTCCTAATATGAAGGTAATTACTGTAATCTTGATGACTCTTATACTTCATTGTGCCATCTTTTAGTATTTGTTGTAGGTACTTACAGAATACTCTTCTATAGGGCTGAAAGTTGCATTCATAAATTCAGTATCGTCAAGACTTTCTTACCTCTAAATCCACAACATTATCAAATTCTGTATTATGCCTACACCATTTCCTTGAGTTTGTATCTTTTCTGTAATGAGCTGCACTTGTATACATATGGAAATAATCAGTTGTAGGCAATGTTTGATGGGGATGATGTGTAAGGTGACATAAGAATCCTTTTTTCATCTCAATTATTGTATTTCTTCACAAATGTATTAAAGTAACAGAAACCTCATTCTGTTGGCCTCTTTCAGCGTGCAAACCACTGAAGCATTTTCAGTGAATGAAGTCAAATTTTTATACAAGTGTGTGAAATCTGCAGTATTTAAACATACTTTACTGTAGATTTAGGAAGAGTAATGCATAAGCTTACACTTTCGAGGTAGTCTGTTCTCCCTCAGCAAACTATGTACAGCTGACTATGTTGCTTGCACTAATGGAGGTCTGTGGTACCTCCAGGGAAAAAAGGTCAGTTAAAATAAAGAGCACAGTTTAAATGTGCAGTGCTGATAAACTAGGGTGGCAGATCTAGACAAGATCCAATCTCACCAGTGCTGACCCACATCTAGCAGGTTCTGATGATATACTCTGCAGTCTGTGTACTTGTTTGGAAGGCTCTTTTCCTAGTCCATAGGATTTTCAGTTGTGAAAAAACTAAGCAAACCAAACTACATGCTGCTTCCCAGGGGGTGCTCTGGGGCTGGCAGTGCCAAGTCAGTTTGGTGCTTCTCTCATGTATATTTACATTGTTCAGAGATGCTGTGCTTGGCTTTTCAAATTACTTGCTGTAGATGCATAGGTTTTTGACAGAGGTGGATTTATAGTGAGTGCCCTGAGCCCTTTATCACTGTACATTACCAGATATGAAAAAGAACGTATGTGTGTTTTCTTCCTAAATCACCTTCTGTATTCTACATCTTACTGCAGGTAGAAGTCAAAGCTATTCCTGTTTCTCAGAAAAAAACATCTTTGCAACAAGAGCAAGCTAAAAAGGTACAACGGATACCAGGGAGTCCTGCAACAGCTGCATCCCCTAGCAGTGATATGACCTTTGGAGGACTTCCTTCACCAAAGCTAGATTCTTCCTATGAGCCAATGATAGTAAAAGAAGCTCGATATATTGCTATTACAATGATGAAGGTAAATTACTGCATTTCATCAATGTAACTATAAAATTAAGCATTAAAAATATGAAAAGGCATGTACATGAGAAGGAAAAAAGTATATTTGTTTTTGGTCACAATCTAAAAATACATTATTTACAAATTACTTTGATTATATTTAAGTTCAGCAGAAAACTGGGTGCATCAAAACAGCCAGTTGCTGAACTCTAAAGCCTTTATAAACTGTATTAACATTTAAAAAGAAAAGTTGTCTTTGATTTTGATTCATACTGATTAACAAACAAATCTGAATCACTTAGGAGAAATGAAAACAGGTATTGAAATGGTGAAAAGGAAGTAAAAGCAATGTATCCATATAGAGTTGGAGTGTTGCAGTGAATCTGTTTTAGAAACTAAAACTGGTAAGCACAGGGAAAAAAACAGAGCTCAGCACAGTAAAAAAAGTCAAGATTTCTGTAACAATGCATAAAATTTTAAACAGCATTTGTTGAAATTAGCTGTTGTCAAATGGATCAGCTCTCTCTTCTTGTTGAAACATGCTTAACTTCTATATTTAACACATTCCTGGGGAATCTTCCAGAGGTTCCTTTCAGGTTACTCTTTTGCATCCAAAACTGTAACATTATTTTTTTTTATTTTAAATTTACAAAAGAGCTGATATTTTGCTGCTTAAATTAAGGACTGTGTGACATTTTGGGAAATGCAGATGTGTTACCTACTGGATTTGATTAGCTTATAAACAACTTTACTGATTTGAGAAGGTGTAAACATTCTCTTCTACATCCCTCCCTGCATTTACCAAGTACATTCATTTTAGTGTAAAATGCAGGTGTCCTCTGACCTTTTCATGCCAGTCTGCATGTTGTATCAGTACTTGATATAAGCATCTAAATATGAGTAGAAACTCTAGCTTCTCACTTCATGACAGTAAATTATGACATGTTGTATACAGACCCAAAATGGCTAAGCCGCATCTATATTCAAATGTTACTGAACATTTAAACACCTCTTCTTCCCCTGTTATTTGTAGTTTAGCACAGGAGTCGTATAACTCAGCAACCATTGCAGCCCAGGTTCTTGCTGAGCACTTTGTGAAATTCTCGGTCTACCATTAATTACTTCTTCTGGGATTTTTCCATGCATTAATTTCACAGGAAACTGTGCAAGTGAACCAGGGTTTTTTTTGTAGTGGGGATCTGAGGAAATACCACCTCAACATAGAGTGAATATATTTTTCACTGTCAGTAGAAAGAAAACTACGCTGATAAATTCACTGGCCTGGTTTGCAGTTTTTTGATCTGCAACATATTTTGCTTTATCTTCACATGGTCTCAAATTCTCTCCCTACGTTCAAAGACTTTGTATACAAGTGTAAGATGAGAATAGATTCAAGGACTTCACTGTGAACAAAGGTTTAGTTAGCAGTACCTATGTTTGTTATCTAAATATTGGCTGTTTCAAAGAGAAAGTGAAGATACTTTTTTTCATATATGTATATATATGTCTGTGTTTCTGTGCTTTGGAATTATTTTCTGGTTCTCTGACCAATGCTTCTGGTGAATGTAAAGTTCGATTACTGTGTTCTTTGAGAAAATACTCTGCTTTCTTTTATTCATGACTGTCCTATAACTGGTAACTGTTGATTTTATGTTTGTTGAATTTCATCTGTTTATAGGCATATGAAAATTATTCTTTTGAAGAACTACGCTTTGCTTCACCAACACCAAAGAGGTAAACATTAAAAATTCCCTTTTTGATAGGGACTTAATTAAAATGCCCTATTATTTCTGCTTATACCCAGATTAACAAGTCTTAATTGCAGGTAAACTTATTTAAGGACAGAAGCAGAAAAATTGCTTCTTTTCTCTTTCTTTTTAAATTTGCATATATTTTCTTTAACTTAGGGATTTTGTTTAGAATCATTAATTCTTAATTACGCTAATGTTGATTCCTTGTTTGTATTTTCTCTGAATACATTCTTTTATCGTTTGCTGTAAATAAGTGTGGCATAGAGAGTTATAACTTCATAATAATAAGGGCTTAGTATGTTGGACAGAGAAAAATGGTACTGCAGATGGTTTCCAATAAAACAGTGTTTAATCATTACAATTGCTCTATTTATGTCTAGACCCAGTGAAAACATGTTGATCAGAGTCAATAATGATGGTACATACTGTGCAAACTGGACTCCTGGAGCTGTTGGTCTCTATACCATTCATGTTACTATAGATGGCATTGAAATAGGTACTTATTTTTCACTATACTTAAGCATAAATTTATATTACTTCCACTTCGTATACTGACAAATGTATGTCTTGGTGCTCACAAGGCTTGTTACTATAGTTCATAGCAAAACTGAGCACCCAAGTAACAGCCCACTGAAGAACCAGAGCAAAGGGGAAATTGTTCCTGACCACACAGAAGTAAATAATATTGCTTCTACTGTGGAAGACTGAGAAAGTATGGTCTTAATTGAGACTCTACACTAGGTCTCAATTATTTGCAATAATTTTTAAATGCTTTGGGTTTCTTCCTTGCTGAAAATCTTCTTGCTAGTCCTACACATTATACTATGAGATACTGTAGCATGCTGTGGAAAGATTTCCTCTCCAAAAAGATCTACTGAGGCCATTCATTTGTAGTTTGTCTTTAACAGTGATTGCTGAGAGACATTCTCTTAAGATTATTACTTGAAGTTATATGCATCTTTGTTTGGGTTTTTTGGGGGTTGGTTTGGTTTGTTTTTTTTTTCAACTTAGTCTTTGTTTGTTTACAGATGCTGGACTTGAAGTGAAAGTAAAAGATCCTCCAAAAGGAATGATACCTCCAGGAACCCAACTTATTAAACCAAAAACTGAGCCTCAACCAAACAAGGTTTGGAGAACTGAAAAAAAAATAAACCCACAGTCAAACACAAAGATAGTTACATTGGGGTGGGATTTATTGTTTACTATGTAGTTTATCATGCTATATTTCTGCAAGACTTAAGGATATTTGAATCCATTTTAATGTACTAAATGGAATGAAATTAATATACTGTATACAGTAAAAGCTGTTCCTTCCATTTTCTTTCTGTCTATCCATGAATAAAACTGTTAGAAGCTCAACAGAAACTTTCTTAGTCTTCTATTGCTGCACACATATTGTGCAACTATTATGAAAGCCACAGTCTGCTTTCTGTACTATTATTAGTTCTTTGATACTGTACTTATGAAATTAGTTGCATAAAGGGCTTTACAAAGATTTTGTTTTGTGATAAGGATCTTCTTCAGTCAATATGAAATCCAAAATTATCTTCTTTAGTAATATCTACTTTTCTTAGAACATCATGATTTTATTTTTAATAATTATTCTTTCTGTAACTTTTGATTTCCCCATTTCACCTTGTCATTCCACCCTGAGGGACTAAAGTGGACATAAATAATGGAGGAAAGCCAAAACGCGCTGTGGCAGTGCTATATGGAAAATGCCCAGATGAGAGGACCTCATCTTCTCACTCATCCTAATCATCCACTTCCTCTTAAATGCGAAAGAGAGGATATTAAATGAGTCATTAAATCCTTTTTTCAATGAAGAAACCTGTATTAAAAGATGTGGAATTCTGAAATACCACTGTAAAGGGGGCTAAGAAATACATGATTACAAAAAGTGATTGGGTATTTTCCAACTTCTTACCTAAACAACACATCCTATTTTACTTGGTTTAGTCAGCAGTTTTGTTGTACAGTTCCCCAGTCTGTAAATGCATCTAGCATCTGCTTGAGCTACTAACAAGATTCTTTTCCCTGCACCCACACCTCAAAATAAAAATATTTACCTTTAGTTTCCACACGATTTTTTTATCCCTCATTGCATTATTTCTCTTCTTCCCCCAAAAAAAAAAAAATTTTTTTTTTTAAGTTTTCTCCCTTTTGTTGGAAGGGAGACTTCTGGTTACTTCATTATCTTAATTAAAACTTCTAATTCCTATTGGGTGAGATTCATCTCACAAAACTTAATTATATCTATCCAAGCTAATCATCATATGTGTTGTTTGCTGTTAGCAAAGTGAGAGAGGCATCTGGACTAAGATGAGATAAATTGCTTGATGAAGTGCTGTGTTCTTTTGAATTCTTGCAGTGGAAATTGACATGGCTGGTTCATACAATAGCATCTACATTTTGTCAATTAACAGTTTTAGTGACAGTTAAAAGTACTTGACAAAAGTTAGGCCTCTGGCATTCTGAGGCATTACTTAGTGTTTAAAAATCTCCCTGTTTTCTTCTTCTCACATATCTTGTTTCTTGTTCCAAGCTCTAGTCTCTTCGAAAAAGGAGCCCTCTTTCTGTGCTTTATATAGTGTTTATAGAGCCTGCTGAAAAAATACATTAGACCTTTCGTGGTAAATCACATAATCACGTGACAAACCAGATTAGAATAATTGTGTATGAACAGTAGCATTAGAAGTAATCCAGAAAAGTAATTATTGCACTGTGCTACATTTATATGAAGCCTAGAGTACAGAATAGACATGTATTAGAGACAGTCCAATATACCAAACCATGTTTTGCTGAGAGAAAGGTCATTGTTAGAAGCTTCTTCCTCTTCATTGTCAGCCTGAAATTTAATATAATCAAAGTACACTAACAGTGTATTCTCAGTGATGATCTGTTTCTGACTAGAAATGCCAAAATATTTTCATTAGGGTAATGGAACATTCCAATTTTGTAGTCAAACCTTATTTGAATTGCAAGATGAAAATTGAATAGTGTGTATATACATATATATATATTACAATTTTATAAAGGCTTATTTCTCTACTATTTGAAGTCAGATGATAATCTGGTTTTCCTGTCTATTCAAGTTGCTAAAGGAGATTATCATAGTGATCTGTATTCAGCCTGGAGTGTATGACCCATAAGAACTGCTTCCTCCTCATTGGCTGTGAATCTTAGATTAACTAACATGCAGAAAATTCCATTCCACATTGTACAGAGGGAAGCATTACCTTTCAAGCTATGTAATGTAATTCAAAGTAGCTGGAACCAAGAGGAAGGAAGCAGTTCTGATTTAGCTGAATTGGAAGTGGCAAGACTGGTACCACAGCAACAAATCTCTTGAAAACTGCTGTGCCCTGCAGTACCTTAATTGCTGAGCCTTTCTGCATTAGTCACTCCTTTAGTCAGAGTCCATTTTGTTATGAAGTGGTTATGAGGGTTACAGGGCAGGATTACTGAGCCGTAGAGAAATATTCCAGGCAAAGAGGTGCTATGTCAGGACAAAGACTCAGACAGTTACATTTTTCGTGATGATCAGAAATGGAGCATAATTTCATCTTTTTGTTGTATTGTCTGTCAGTGGATCTGATCACTAAACCATTTGTGGTTACAGCTTGAAGTTTTCTATTAACTAGTTAGCTGCTGCAATGGGGAAAACTCTCTTTCCTGGCCTGCGCATATCCACATCTTAAGTGCCAGTACTTCTTCCTCTAAATCCAAGCTTTTAGTTCAAGTTTTAGCTTCTTAATATATGATTTTCTGAAGTAACATTTTTTAATTCAGGGATCCTAATTTGCAAGGCTCTGCTTATGGGCCTTTCTGTGTTGAGAGTGCTGTCAGCAGTGATTCAGCCTTACATTTTTACAAGGGCCTACTTTTTTGCCTGTTGAAAAATCTAGATCTTTGGAGTTACAGGACTGTTAGTAAACAAAACCTTGCACATTCTGGAGTAAGGTACATTTGAAATTCTTTGCGTGTTTCTTTTTTTTAAATTAGCTTTAAAATACCATTTCTTAAAACGAATAGTTTATTTGGGGGAAGGGGAAAAATCAGGCGCTTCAGCTGTTACCTTTCATTACGTTTTCCTGCGTTTATTCTTTCTATACCATTCTGTGCTTTATATTAAGTTAGTATCTATACTACAGTTGTTACTTTTTTTAGTTTTGCTTGTGGAGTTTGAAAATAACCTTGCAAGAAAGAAACTTTATACTGCATGGATAGAATATATGCCCTTCTTAAACTGAAGACCAAAAGCATGGCTTACATTTGTTCTCTATAGGATAGGTGCCTGATAATGTGTTTGAATGGTGAAAGAAATTATAGTGAATAACAACTAGAATCTTTTTGGGGGTGTGGTAAATCAAACTAGTAACAAGGAACATCTGATGTAACCTTCCTGTGAAAAAGGGCGAAATTATTGAAAGAGCTATTTGAAAAGTAAAGAAGTAGAAAGATGTTATTTTTCTTTTTTAAAGTGGCTATTTAAACTGTATAGCTGAAGAAAATATCCACATTCTGGACAAAAAGCTGATGAAAGAGGATATTGTCACAGTGCAAAAGAGAACTGGTAATCTCAGGTTGATCAGTTACTGGAAATACTAAATTTGAAAAGGCAAAACCCTTGAAATGTTGGAAGCATTAGTAAAATGGACAGAGGGCAGCAGTTAAAGGACTCAGAAGCTTGTACAAAATATTGTGTGATATAAAGAAAATCTTTCTAAGGCTGAGTCAATGCACTTTTAGGGCTTTTCTTAACATGATTTTACTGGTTATAGTAGAAAAGTGAAGTTACAGCAGCCATGGGAAACTAGCAACAAACTGTAACTGTAAGACTGCTGTCTCATCACTTGCATTTCAGAACCTATTAAACCTACTTCTTTTACTCTTTGAGAGCTCTGTTCCATTTTTTTCTTCCTTACTGTCTTCCTTTGCTTCTCTTAGGTTCGCAAATTTGTGGCCAAGGACAGTGCAGGGCTTCGTATCCGTAGCCACCCTTCCCTTCAGAGTGAGCAAATAGGCATAGTGAAAGTCAATGGATCCATCACTTTCATTGACGAGGTAATTAAGGGATTTCTGTTGAAAATTGGGCTAAGATGTGAAGTTAATTCATGCAAATAATGTTTTTTCATGTTTAGGTGTTGACATATACAAATTAAGAACATAACAGTATAAATCACAAAAATCTAAATATTTACTAATTTAGTTTTTCAAGCTGTCATTTACTCACTTAAAAACCTGTGTAACAAACTTTTGAGACTAATAAGAGGAAACAAAATTCCTAAAGTTCATATTATAATAATATCTCTAAGAATTAAGATGTTCATACCTTACTATTTCAACCCTACATAAAAATTTAGATGGAGGTGTTATTTTCATTACATCTTTCACTTACACTTCTGAAAGGTCACTAGCGTGTTAGACTACTTTGCATGTATTTTTTTTACAATATAACTTCATATACAAGGAATATTTTTGCAATTTACTAAGTTATGTGAACAGTGGAAAATTAGCATGTGGAGAACTTAAAAAAGCTTTATGAAGACATGACTTTCCTCTTCTCTCAAAGCAACCCTTATTACTGCATGATCTGATTTAAATTTATCTTTGCACCTTGCCTTCTAAAAAGATATGCCTCCCATTGCTTTGAAATTCTTGTTTTGTTGATGTTTCTCTTTATTTGTTTCTTAATTCTATCAGCAGAGTGGTGATCGTTGCTTCCTTGCTACTGTTGTCTGTCTGTAATCTGTTAATCCTTACTAGCTTTGGAACAGTTACAGAAGGGCATGGCTCGTTTTTGTTGCTTGTTTCCCATAGATCCACAATGATGATGGTGTTTGGCTGAGGCTGAATGATGAGACAATAAAGAAGTATGTTCCTAACATGAATGGTTACACTGAAGCCTGGTGTCTGTCTTTTAACCAGCATCTTGGCAAGAGCCTTCTGGTACCTGTTGACGTAAGTAAAAGGTGCCTTTGAAAAATATCCAAAAGGTACACTCTATCCTCATTACAAGACTTTCTTTAATTAAGGCTGCAAATGAGTCCTGAGGTAAACAATACTTTAGTCACCAAATACTACCTTATACATGTTTGCATTTTTGAGGGCTGTTGTGTAATGAGGGTGGAGTGTAGAAAGGTATGAGGCTTTTATGTTTAAGCCTCTTGTCCTAGAAGAGAAATAAAAATGCAAGGACTGCTATAACAGCATACAAAAGTATAATCATACTAGTTTGTTATCTGCAGCAGACGTTTCTGATGCAAGATTTCATTGTCCACAAAGCTGTCCACTGATGCCATGATTTCAGAAGAGCATTGCAGCCAGCAGTGAATCAATGTAACTGAGGCTTTCTTAAAAAACTGAGAAACCTCTTTAGGCTCAGGTTGCTTTTTGTGTATATTTTTTGGTGAGTTTCACACCTGAATCCTTGAGTTATCAATTTATTAACTAATCAAAATGTCCCAGAGCATCAAGATTGAGTGAAAAATTGAATTTCTAAGAGGAGGCACAATGCAACTGAGTAACTTTAATGGTGATCACCATCATGACAATTCAAAGTCACTTCTATTCTGGAAACAAGATATAGCTTAAAAAAAGTACTTCAGCCAAACCAGTGTTTCTCAGAAAAATTGTTAAAATGCAGGCCTTTCTGGCTCATCCTGTTTTGTACATTCCCTAAAATGGGCAGTACCCTGGTTTCTTCAGGGTAGAATGTGAGAACCTGATTTAACTGCAAATACTGCTATTTAGATTGGATTTGTCATGTTGCATGAGTGAGCTGCTGCTGCTGTTCCAGTGAAATAGGTCTTTTTGCTAATAGCCAACTGTGAAAGTTCATAAATCCCTTGTGGCTACAGTCTGTGTTCTGACACTGTTACCCCCTGCCCATGTCAGGGAGGTTGGAACTAGATAATCTTTAAAGGACCCTTGCAACCAAAACTACTCTATAAATCTATGATGCAACTAGATTATCTTCTTATTCACTTTCTTGTCTATAAATTATTCATTATTTTGGGAATTACTTTAATACTGCATTTGGGAAGCAAAGTATTTCTGTAGTCAGCCATGACTCAAAACACTGATGATGGGCATATTTATCTGGTTTGTTGTAGAATATATAAAACATGGACAAAAATTCACCCTTGCTGAAAATGTTTTGCCTTAGAAATTGATGCTCATGGGAATTGCTATATTATTTTTCCACAAAGCATTAATATTTGTATGCAGCAGTTGCATTTTACCCGTTGACCAGTGATAAAAGTAAATTCACCGTGACTTAAGTAGTTAACTTCAGTAAATATTGTAAGTCTAGATGGGTATTACATTGCTAGATTTTATTTTTTTGGTTTTTATTTTAACTATTTCCAATTATTTTTTACTTGTTGAAAGGAATAGTTTTGAGCTCAGCTGTAATGCGGGTGGTTAGCAAGAACTTTCTGCTAACCACATACGTGACTTTCAAATACTCTAGTACACTCCGACTTCTAAAGAACATACCCTGTACTCCCTGAGAAAAGCCTGAAAGGAAATGGCTGTCATAAGTAACACTCAATCTTGATAATGTAATCTTGAGAATTCAAATTTCATTTGAATAAGTAGGTCAGGTACAATCTAATGCGAAAACCAGCATTTAATTATCATATGTTTCATTCTCCTGTAAACTTCAAATAAAATCCTTTATTTTTCCTTTTTTTTTTTTTTTTTTAAATGATGTTGTAAATTAGTTTTGGTACCATTTAGACTATTAAAAGCTGGTAGATACACCTGATTTTATTTTAAATAGCTAGTTGCATTACATCTTTAATGACACAAGGAGAAACAACGCATGCTTAGTTTCTGGTAAACAATGACCAACATAGTAGAAGTCTTACAGAAGCAACTATTGTAACAATGTAGCTGTATGTAATGAGGTGTGTTTTGAAGTAGCTTTAGATGGAGGGTTTCCTTGCATCTCTCATACACTTCCAAATTTTTGAATGGACTTAGCATGTCCTTAAACTATTTGATTTCATTATGACCATATAAAACCATAAAGATTTGTCATTTGTTTTCATAATAGTAAGAGGTAAAAGGAAAAACTGTTCTCTAATATTTTCTTTCTAAAAGGCCACAGAAAAAGTCAAGATTCAGTGGCTTACTTCTGAGTGCCTTAGTCTTCACTGCACGCTTTTCTACAATTATGCACCACACAGCTTTATGAGATTCACAAAACTCTTTTGTAAGCTCCTGATTTTTGCAGCTCAGCTTAAAACTTTTTTCTGCTATATCTTGATCATCCTTCAAGTAAATAAAATATCATTATGTTTTTTAAAATATGTAAAAAAGTCTGTTTTTAAAAGCAAGCTGTAATGCTTGGTCACTGTATTAATTGAGCAGTGAACAAAAAACCCTAGCATTTTGCAGCAGTGTTAATTTTGACCTCTTGTCCTCTTGAGACATACATTGTATCTACATTTTATTTATTGACATTAACTACATGTTTTATGGTAAAGCAAACATTGAATATCGTGAATATCCTAAATATGTTACTTCTGTGTACTTTGACCAAAGCTGTTATATTTAAAGACAAATTATCTTAGGAAAGCAAAGATCCACTGTAGTTACTAGGCTGTTTTACCTGAGCTGTGGTCATCACCCTCTTAGAAAATCTGCACAGGTGAATCTGATAATCTTGTTGCTCTTGTCTTTTCATGAGAAACTGCTATATAGGAATTCTGCTTCCAATCCATTCTAGGAAATGTGGTTATGAGACTATGAATTTAATAGAATCAGATTTCGGATAAGCTGCTTCCATCCCTCGTAGTAATTTTTCTTTTCATCTTGTGACATTTAGTCAACTTTTTGAGCAAGTCCTTGTGAAGTTCCTTAAACAATTACATTCTTATGCTTACGCACAGTACTCAGTAGAAAGGTGCAAACATCATAAACCACTACACACTAGGAGGCAATAAATTTGATCTTGATTAAACTCTGGCACATGATTTCTAATAGATCATATTCTAAATATGGTTTTGGTACTTAGTTTCAAATGTAAAACTTTAAAATAAGGCATACTGTACCCTGCTGGCCAGTTATGTCGTTACATTCCTCAACCACTGAGCAGGGAAGCAGGATTGTGAAACTGCATTTTTTTTAAAAACCATTATTTCAGTAGAAGAAAGAACCAAAATTATTATATAGACTGCAGTGTTTGGTCACAGATCAGAAAGCTGAATGTGCTGTGGAAACACTGAAGGACATTTACAAGTGATTTCTACCATCCTTTTAGGCACAATGGGAGGCAGTTGGAAAGTAAGATTATGTTGAGTAAAATGTCAAGGTGGTTTTTTTTTCAAAGCTAAGGCTTATCTTAATAATATTGAAATTTTGAATACTTCTGAATGATCTGCTAATTTTTGTTGGCAAATTTAATTAATTTTTTTTTCCCTGATTTTTTTTTTTTTTTTTTTTTTTTTGGAAGGGAAAGCTTGAAAGGACCTGAATCTGCAGATGGTAGCATAAGGATTAAATATTGAGCTTGTATTTAGTACTTTCTTGAGAATGAAAACTAAAATACGTGCCCAGTCTGTTCATCTAAAGTAGCATACGGTGTGATAATAGTCAGGAAGCTCTAAAGCTCCTAGACAAAAGGAGAGCATGAGACAGAAGCATGGACTAACTTACTTTTAACATGTGCATGTCTTTCAAGGAATATAGGGAAGGCATGCCAAGAGTGTTTTGTACTTATTTCTGCTTAAAAGGGGTTCATTGCCTTTTCTTTAATTACTGTTAGATTTTAATGTGACTGCTATCCAGTGATTTCACTTTGTTTCCCTATCAGGATGGGGATAGGAAATGAGACTCATTTCCTGTTTGTGGAGATAAAAAGCTTAATTTGCCAAATCGATTTTGTCATAAATACCCATTATTAGTACTACTCTATGCATACGATTAATCCTTTCATTTGACAGGAAAAGTGAAAAATTATTTGAAATTAGTAGAAACCAGTTTATGGAGAAAAAAATATTTTCTTTTTCATGTTTTGTAGTGGTTAAGAAATGCTGTCCTAGCTGTTCTGTGGGAGGAAAAAATACACAGATCAGCAGCACTCATTTCTAGAGTTTTTGTGATTTGTTATAAAATTAGTGAAGTCTCTCTGACAGCTCTATTTAGTTTATGATGGTTCATAACAAACTAGTAAATGCTTTTTATATTTTATGAAACTGATGAAATCTTAGCATTGTCTTTACAGCACTCTGAAATTTTTGGCTCTGGTAAAGAGCACGATATTGATGTACAAACTGGTGAAATCATTCTCTGCAATTGAATTGCTTTCAGCAACAGAGCCTTTAGCCCTTCCGCAGCTATTCAATTCTGACTTGGTGACTAAAAGTCCATATGCATTTGTCTTGCAATAGTTGAAATTACCTTTCAGAACAGCAGACCATCTTGCTATACACAACCGTGGTTTGTGGTGAGATCAACTACTGTTTCTTTGTAACAGAAGCAAGGGATTTTTTCTCTGCGCAAAGTCTCCAGCTTTATAAGGAATGTCTGGCTCTTAATTTCAGTAAATGGCATGACACACTACATCCATTTTGAGCTTTTGACATACTGAACTGGTTTTGTTTAATGGATGATTTGCCATGGTGAGCAATGGACGGGGGTGACTTGATCAGGAAAGCAAAACTTTTCCCCTTTTGCAAAACATTCTACCAGTAAATTTACATGTGCAGAAAGTTTGCATTATAATACCTCGAGCCTCTTCCTCCAGTGTTTCTCTGTTCCCATTTCTTTGTTGATATATGTCTTTTTTTTAAACTTTGTTGCTCAGAATGTCTTTAATGCTAGCCAAGGAGTAAGGGAATTGGACTTTTTTACATGGACTTCCAAAGCTTTACCCCTTAAGGTGAGTTGAATGACAGGAACAATCACTCTGTATCTTATGTTTTCAGATTGTACATTATGACTCAATTTCATACTAAATATTCCTTGAAGTCTGTTTTACTTTGAATTATTTTTACAGGAAATGGCAGATTTGCATACGGTACTGTTATCTGTGTTTCTTTCTTTAGGATGAGAAAAAATACTGAGGCAGATAATTGAATTTTCCTTAAGTCATAAGTAGCATTTTTCTTTTTTAACAAACCAAATCAGAAATTGAGTGATGGCCTAGTAACATAATAAAGGCTTTCATTCTCTTTGATGCACAATGTCCTAGTAATTTTTATTTTTTTTGTGTTATTGAAGTGTTCGCATTAAGTTGCATCATTTAATAAGGTTATATTTCTGTGGGGAAAGCCACAAATATTTAATAAATAGCCCATTCTTAATCCTTTTATTTTTAAATTATAAAATGTTAAGAACAAGCTATGTACAATTAAGCAGTTAAAATCATCTGCAGAAATGCTTCTCTAAATCAGTTTGTAGCTCTGTTGTAGCAATTTAGTCAAGGCTTTTTTTTTTTTCCAGAAGATATTATAATGAAGATGGCACTCAGTATTTGTTTAGAGATTTAAAAACTTGTTTTTCCACTGAATATGTTTCCCCAAAATAGTAAACTCCTTTATTATTATGTCAAAATCTAGACAATATTTAAGCTTTCTTTAAAACATACAAATTGATTTTAATATTTTTTTTCTCGTTGAACAAATTTACCTTAGCTTGCTTTAACTTGCTTTGAAAGTTAGGTACTTACAGAACACATTCATTGTTTGGATAAAGGCTTCTTGTAAAGACTGTGGTATTAGTCTGGACATAGTGCGCAGACCAAAAAGCTGAAAGTAAGATAATTAAAGAGGTTAAGAAAATGCTTATTTTCTTTTTAATAAATACAGAAGTTTGGTTTAAAACAGGTGAAAATAGTATTCTAAACATCAGGAAGTGAACTTGTGGAAGGTGTTACAGACTGTGGATGCAAAACTTATTAGCTCATTCAGAAGAAATTAAATGTATAGAAATCAGATTCATAAATAGCTATTAAGGAAAATAGCCTCTAACATCCATAACAAAAAGATATTAAATGTAGTTGATGTATAAATGACAGACACTATTAAGGACTTGTATGCTAATTCCTGTTGCCACTGCTAAACACAATAAAATGGACTAGGTGATACAGCAGCTTCATCCTGTAGGGCATTTCTTAGCTCACAACTTTCAGTTGTTCCTTTAAAAGCAGCCAATACTTGCATTATAAGCATAGTAGAGCTCACTCCTGCTTCTTACTTGCTTTCTTCTGAAAAAAAATAGTGCATTACTTTACTCCTGTACCTTTTTTTTTCCTGTACAAGAGCCTTTTTTTTCAGGCTATGGCTGGCTGCAAAATTTATGCTAATATTTCTCTCCTTTCAGTAACTGCCAGTTTTTCTCATTAGGAAACTCCAAAAGTATTTTCTCATTTCAGATTTCAGTATAGATTTTCTCTGTAATTGGTACCAGGTGAAATAAATTTGCAGACCATTTTTATTCTCATAGTGAAAATAATAACTATGCACTAATATTGATATGTGCATTTAAGAATCTATGATGTTGCTGTTCTTTGTCTTTACTCTAAATTAACAGTGTATTTTAAATGTTAAATCAAAAAAAGCATGTCATTTGGAAAGAGATAATATTCAAATTCCTTTTACAGACCCCCAAACTTTTTGTCAGAATTTCAGAAATATAACAGGAAGAAAGTGTGTATACTGATAAATGTCAGTATGAAACGATGTTTAATGAAAGTGGTTAAAATAAATAATTTGTCTATAGTGGTAGATATGAGATACTACTTTTATATAAATGGTTAAGTTTATACCACCGTTGTTTCAGGAGTAATACGGTGACTTTCCAGTTAATATCCAATTTATTAGAAGTTAGTTGTTCATCGTTGCACATTAAAATTAGCAATATAACTAGTACCTCTTTTAGCTTTGAAATTTAGCTATTGTAGTCTTAAAATGAGTATTTCTTATCTAAAGATTTCAAAGGTATTATTAATAGGTTTTACTCTGTTTTGTTTTGCCTTTTTTTTTTTTTTTTTTAATTTCTCAGGAATCTAGGTGTAATACTGATGATTTTTTCAAAGACCTAAATTCACACTGCCCACATGAAGCAGTGATGCAAGAACAAGATATGCCATTCCTTCGAGGTGGACCTGGAGTGTACAAGGTAGTGAAGACTGGCCCATCAGGTCACAACATCAGAAGCTGCCCTAACCTTAGAGGTATCCCAATTGGAATGTTAGTTCTGGGAAACAAAGTCAAGGCAGTGGGCGAGGTATGGATCCTTGTAGCTTCAGTTCATGTCTTCATAGATACCAGTATATAACAGTAGTAAACACAACAAGAGTCTGCCCCTGTACAGGTTTGCTTTTCCAACCTTCATGATAAATACTAACCTATGAACTTGGTTTATATTATAAGTACTAATGCAATTATGTCTTTTGCCTTTTAGGTGTGCATTGATTGGAATAATGTTAAAATTGTATTGCAGTTGCATATGCTTGCTTATATGTTTCTGTTACAGTTATTATGTTACAGTATTCCTTACAAAATTACATTTCATGTTCAACTTTTTTGTCATATTCTTTGACAGAATTTTGTTTCATTGAAAAGATGTTTTTCTAGGATCTAACCAATTAACACATTCTGTTTCTCTCTGTATTGATTGTATTCATTTGTTCAGTTGCTGAACTATTGTTACTATTCACAGCTGTGGTATTTTATGGTTAAGAAGGGCTTAAGGATGAAGTGTGTCATGCTATTTCCTAAATATAATGTCAGGGAAAAATTAGTACTTGTACAAACTTTGCATAAAGAACTTGGTATTACAATTCTACTGTTGCAGCCATCAATAAAAAGGCATGTTTTGGTGAATATCTCCAAGTTTATGTATGGCTTTTTTTGGATGTTCTAAAGTTGTGGTATTGGTGTTTTGCTTCTTTTGAACATAAACAGGTCTAAGATTTTTGGAAGTACTCCTAACTGTGAATGTGCCATGAGTAGATTTGGTACTTCAGTCTGCCTCAGCCTGTGGCCTTAATTTAAGAAACTTTCTTTTTTTTTTTTTTACATTTCCTTTGTAATATAAAGATTGGAATGAGTGTGTTTTGCATTGCTATAAGAAGTTGCTGTATAATGCTACTGAATTATCTGAAAAGTCAATAAATTCCACTTTTTTTATGTGTGTGCATCAGGTGACTAATTCAGAAGGTACATGGGTGCAAATGGATAAGAACAGCATGGTAGAGTTCTGTGAAAGTGATGAAGGCGAGGCATGGTCATTAGCTAGAGACAGAGGTGGAAACCAGTATCTCCGACATGAAGATGGCAAGTTGTTTTGTTTTTTAATTTAACTTATTAAAAATTTAGCAATCTAAACACAACAAAAAGGACAGACCTGAGTTTTAAACAGGTATAACATTAATATACGCTTTTTCATTTGAGTTACTTTACACAGTTGGACTTCAAAGTTGTTTAGAGATATACTTCAAATATTTTTTAAAAGAATAGGTAAAATATTTCCCCATGTTTTCTTCTGTACCAGTTACTAACCATAATTGTAACCAGCCTTCTTTCAGCGAAGAAGGGGAATGACCAGGAGCTTTTAATGTGTAAATTATGGATGGGGGAAAAAGTGTTTACTTAATACTTAGCACTGTCTTTTTTGTAGTCATAGATTCTCCATTTTTGGTTATGTCTAATAATGTCAAGTTCTGAGGAGTTCAATGAGCACAAGTAGATTATAGAAATTAAGTGTTTGTGAATTAGAACTTGCCGTTGAAAGCATATTTATTCGATATTAGAGTTGTTAACTTCATCATTTCCTGTTCCAATATGAGGCTATTTGCTTTTCCAATAGAAAATTATTTCTCTGAACTTAATAAATTAAGCAGTGTGCAGAATTTCCACTCAAGTGTACTTATTCTGAGTAAATATAGCCTAAATTTAAATAACTTGACAGTACTTTTTGTATTTTTAGTCCTTTCTAGTTTTAGTAATTTCAGATGTCATTTCATCTTTTCTGAAATTTCTCTGTGCTTTAAGAAAGAATTCCCAAGTTTGGAAGATTTTAAATAAGACCCTTTCTTGAAGGTCTGTCTTCAGATTCTTGATACTTCTGTACTGTTACTGAAAGATGTCTTCAAGTACATAATTGTTCTCACACAAACACAGAAATGCAAGCTCCAGACTTTGAAATCAAAACCCTGTAGTAGGACTTTTACAATCCAGTGCGTAGGGTTGCCATCTTAGAAACTTTCTGATGCGAGTCCTAAGCCTCGACATGCCTGGTAGTATTCCTTTCTAGATGAGTCTATGTTTTTATAAGTAGGGTGAAGGTAGGTGTCTCTTGTGCATCTATCTGCAGCAGTTTCAGTAGCTGTTAGTGCAATTCCTAATATTTCAACCTATTTTATGTTCCTAGTCTATTTTAGTACCAGGTGAAACTAATGTGCTTAAGTGACATCTGAAAATTATTTTAATTAATTGCTTTTATTTACCATGACATTAATTAGAACTACACTTTGTCATCAGTTTCAATGCTTTTGCTGGAGGAAAATAATTAGTATTTGGAGCAGCTCCAACTACATTTGTAGCTATTTTTGTTCAGAAATAATACCATCTTAAAAATTACTTTTGTATTTTTCCTTATTTAATAAAATGATAATGAAATTCTCAGAAAGAAGTTGTATTTCAGAGACAAAGCAAAAGCCTTGTTGAATCGACAAGTCTTCAGCCAGGTATCCAGATATTTAGCTGAAACATTACAGCGAGATCTACATTTGCCTCCAATTGAGAAAATTGCAGCTGTTTTCTTGGAGCTGAGAATAATTTTTTTTCTTTTAATTTAGCTGTGTGTATCTTGTAAATGTTTGTACACTGAAATGCAGTTTTCTAAGAAATTTAACAATCACTGTCTAAAGCATAAACTTTGAATGGTGTGGTGCCACTGAAAAACAGTGTCCAGCCTGTTCCAAAGTTGGCAGCAACTCAGTCAAACATAAAAGCAGTCTAGATGGTAATAAGTCTTCATCTTTATATTTTTAGAGCATGAGCTCCTAAGAGAGGAGTGCTTTTCTTTTTGAAGAGAATTGAGTGTAAGTGGAAGAGTGCTATCTGTGGGGAAAAAAATATCACTCCTTTGCTTTGTGACTCATCATTCCCATGTAAACCAGTTACAAAGAAGGTCTAATTCTGAAGTGGCATGTTGGTTTTTTTTCACAGAACAAGTTCTTCTAGATCAAAATGTTCAGACTCCTCCCCCAAGCCCTTTTTCAATACAAGCTTTCAGTAAGGGGACGAGCTGTAGTAATGGACAAGGGTTTGATTATGGCCTTGGAAATAACAAAGGTATGTTTGTACACTCATATTTTTAAAAAATCATGGTTTTCTTAACTGCATATATTTTATTGCTCATTTCCTACTCTTTTCGGCCCTATGAGATGGTCTTCAAAAGACATATACAGTAGTGCAATGAATTGCCAGGTGTTTTACAAAGCAGGTAGTTAGTGCTATAACTGCTTTTTTTCTGCTTTAATAATATCACTCAGTCTAAATACTCTGTATGAAAAGGGTTATCAATGATCTGTAACTTACAGTTGAGGCTTTCTGTAATGGTAGATACGAAGCTATAATGCAGAAATCAGAAATACATACTTGTAAAACAAGATAATTAAAACTACTTGATTTAGAAAGCAGTGCTTGGTGAGAAACATTTGTAGACACTTCTCACCTATCGTGACATTTTTTAGGAGCCTTTAACTGGATGGCAAGATAAAAAGATACCATATGAGATTTAAGTTGTAAAACTGAAGTTACCTTTCAATCCCAGTAAACTGAAACTGCATGCCTTCTGTTCATTCATTGATTAGAAGATTTAATAGTACAGAAGGGACTTTTGCTGAGGCAGATGTCCCTGAGAAATATTACTGAAACATGAAGCTTTGTCATTCTACTCTTACATCGCTGTAGTCTGTCTATGCCGCTACAAACATGGGCCTAAAGTGTGCTATGTGTTTCTAACACCAGCATATATTTCTAGTAGTCTTCTAAATAAAATAACTTGATTTAGGACATGTTTTAAAAGAGAAAAGATGAAGGGGAGAAGATTATTCCTTATATGTTCTAGTCTGATGTTTTCAAAGCAACAAAGTTTTACATAATTTCAAGTGGTTTACTGCATAACGAAGCAGTTCATACATTCCTATAGGAACCCACTTTTTATTTATTTTTTTAAACAAAAGCTGGAAAAATTGTAGTGTTTTCTTTTTGATTTATAGGATTTTTTATAGAGAACTGCTTTTTTCACTTCAGACATGCTCTTTTCAAAGTAATGGTTGAATCACAGAAGTGGAAGTGTTTAAGATATTCAGAGTGCAAGGCAGAATTACAGATTGTCTCAGCATCAATTATTCTTTTTCTGCAGAAGCATATTATAAAAATATTTTCTGTTGTCCAGAGATAAAATCTGGGAGATCAATATGCTATATTATTAACAGGTACCTTAGTTTTTGAAGACCTCATGATTCTTTTTATTAGATCCTATCTTAAACAGTTCCTAATGTGTTTCTTTGGGATATTACAGTTGCAGAAAGTTTGGAAGCTACTCCTGGTATTGAAATCCATACCATTTTATTCACAATATTCTCTTGACATGCCCTCAGGCTGTGCTGTTTAGTGTGAGTGAGAAATTCAGGTAGATGGCTGACTTCATTCCGTGTACTGTCATTCCTTCTAAATTGCCCAAGAGTAGAAAGTTGGTGGCAACTAAATTGAAAGAATAATTTTATTATTTTCCCCAAAATAGAAACCTTCATCTGTATCGTTACTTTGCATACAGACATTTGCCTTCTCAGGTCTAAGAAGGTTTGAGTTTTGTAGAAAATGAAAAAACTGAAGGCACAAGCACAATGTCTTAGGGTCTTTTCTGTATGAAGCAGTTCTTTTTTTAGGTGATTGTTTGTTATGCGAACTTCCATTGGGATGCACCAGTTTTAATGAAAATTCAGTCACCATCTATGAGCGTTTCAAACTGCTGGTCAAATATAAAGGTCCTCGTGTAATACATCTGTGTTTACAGTATTAGCTGTAAGGCAGAAGACATAATTTCCAGGATCATTCTGTTTATCTGTGCCTTCCCTATTCCAGCCTTCTACATTGCAGACAAGCCTTCGATATTCCTCATAAATGGCCCTACTCACCTGCATATTCAATTATTGAGGGCAGGTGACTTTCAACCTCTTAACAGAGGTGTTTCCCTTTAAAATAATTACTCCTTTTAGGAAATAGGCCTGATGTATTTAATACTGATAGTGGTTTTTCAATCCTGTCAATCACTTATCTGGATTATTAAGGTAGGAATGATCACTGCTCAAGAACTGATTCCAGTATGTTTGGGGGTGTACTACATCTAAAAGAGTTATTGATGTGTTTAGATGATTATTTAGAAAGGCATTCCAGCTATTTTCTGGTATTTTTTTTTTCTTTCAATTTTGAAATCAAAATATCAGGACAATAAAATCAAGTTTTGGACCTCTCAGGTAATGCCAGGGTTCCATACACTCTCTGGCCTTTCTCTAATTCCGTGGAAAGACAATTGGTAATCACCTTAAAATGCTGTAAATTCAGTGAGTTGTAAATTCTGTATTAGCATCTAATTTTTTACTAGGATTTCTAGAATGCTGCCAAAGTTATATGAATTTGGAGAATAAACTGATGCCGTTAGGATTTTCTTGGTGTTGGTTCCAATCTGAAATGCTCTCAAACTATCGCAAAATGCTCATATTTCTAAGTATACTTCAAGTTATGATGTGGATGATAAACTCTGCCTTCTTACTATAGGCTTCATGTATTTCTAATGCTTACATAGAGCTTGTTGAGAATTGGCATTCATAAGTAAAATCTGTTTTTAACATGCTAGTTTTGCGAAGGCCTTCATGTGTCTCACAGTGAATATATGTAGTTCTTCAAAAAAACACTTCCAGTTCCTAAGCGGTACTTGGATTTTCTTAAATTATCTTCAATCTGATCTTGAAAAACAGCATGATATAATACTTTTCATGATATTTGTGAAACAAGCAAATATTTACCAAAGCCTTGGCACAGAAATACACTTGCCAAAGCCTAATTACATGTTACCTTTCCCTTCTCATCAGTTTTTCTAATCTTTTTCTGCATGTTCTGTTGCATGTGTGTATTATTGGAAATGCTAGGGATTTCTGTTTGGTGTTTTTGGTTTTTTTTTGGTTTTTTTTTGTTTTTTTTTTTTTTCTTTGGCTGCTCTTCATTTTTAGTAAGGTGAATGTAAATCTATATTTTGAAATGTTTAAAATAATTGAAATAAAATACATGCAATCCTTAACAACCCTGCTTGTAATATACAGTAATTTTATTGCCATATGTCCATACTTTTGATTCTCCTCCCCATCCCTTTGGGAGCGGGGGGAGAAAGAAGGGGAGGGAGTGAGTGAGTGGCAGCATGTTTCTGAGTTACCAGCTGGGCTTAAACCACGACACCATGCATGGGGTGAGATTTTTAAGTTTAGCCACAATCAGTTTTATGTGGCTAAATGAGATTTATGATCTTTTTTTATTATCATAATTTAAACTTTAATGAGCACCATTTTACTCTGCCTTTCTGGAGAATGATAGGTAACAGGTTGTAGTTTTGACTGTTTTGCCCACTACAGGTGACCAACTGAGTGCCATACTGAATTCCATTCAGTCACGGCCAAATCTCCCAGCTCCTTCCATCTTTGATCAAGCTGCAAAACCTCCCTCTTCCCTAGTCCACAGTCCATTTGTGTTCGGACAGCCCCTTTCCTTCCAGCAGCCTCAGCCACAGCTTCAGAGTAAGTTTGTCAGCCTTACCTGCCTCGTCAGTCCATTTCTGCAGCTTTGACATTGCTGTTCTCAGTTGCTTACCAGCTACTAATCATCCCTCAGTGCACCTTTTTGGTTTTATTTTGTTAAGTTTTTCTTGATTCAAAAGCATGCAAGGTGTAATGCTCCTAAAGAAGTATACTTGTTCAACTTAAATTTCTATATTGATAATATTTGCTTTTGTATGTGTTCTATAGTGTAGATAAGTCATGAGAGTGTTTTCAGTATTGTATGCAACTCTGGGTTTACCCTTAAGGTAAATATTTTATATGGTACAAAGTGTTGATATTTCTTTTAACATCAGGAATGGACTGCAGTAAATTCATAGGTATTACATTTTCTCACCTTCTGAATTCTCTTTTTTGTCATCATTCCCAACTTTAGGGATATAGCCGGACAGTTGGAACAACTTAGCACTAAATATTCATAAGTAGTCTTCTGTCTGGTAGTCTGTGAGTTTAGTGCTGATAGGATTGGCACAAACATGAAAGTCTGCACCTTGAGGTGAATAGTAGTTAACCTATTACTGATGGGAGGATAGGAAACTGTTTAGTTTTTAATTCATGAGAAATAAAAGCTCAGCGTTCATGATGGATATCATGTATTGCAGTAAATTTTTCCTTATATACAGAACAGGTATAGCATTTGTCACAGAAATACTAGTCTTCTCCTGTCTCCCCTAAACTGTCCTTCAGAAATGCCTCAGCTCTTTCCTGTGGAACCCTGTTAGTCAGTTCAGTCTTTATGTCTCTGCAGTCCTGGATCTAACCAGCTCATCTTATTGAAGTGACAGTGACATCCTTCAGATAATAACTAGAGTAGAATATCTAATTCATATTTATAAAGGTAATCAGAAATAGTCCAACATCCTGAAAGCAGGATATTCGAAAACCTACTCAAATAAAACAGCTGATTGCCAATGGCATTAGCTCACCATCATTGAGAATTTGTCAATTGTGTATTCTTTCCCATCACTTTTAGTTTTCTTCTCTTAAGAGTAATGAAGTCGGAGCTTCTTATTCAACTCTGCATCAAAAATAATCCTAAATGTCCTCTTTTAAATTTCAGATTATTTGCTCATTAGCGTTTAAACCTATACTGTATGAAAAGAAAAGCTGTCAAGATTTTTTTATTGGCTGCCCACCAATATCTTGCTGAATGGATTTTTCTATCCAACAGGTGTATGTAAACTATATTCAGTAAGCTTACATCCATGGTTTGTGTTTTAGTAAGTATCCTTTATTCAAAAAGGGATGTTTTTTGTTACATAGGAGAAGCATTGGTAGTCTGCAATATAAAATAATAATGAAACTGGAAAAATTTTTCAAGTTTGTGTCTGATTCGGGATCTTAGCTTAGTGTAAGTTCTCAATCAGTACAGTTCTTTGCCCTTCCAGCAGGTCAAAAATCATCAACCAGAATGGATATACTGTTGTACTGACTGTGATTTGATACAAGGTCTTTCTTTCAATTTATGATCTAATTTAAGATCGATGCAGATAATGTAAATTATGCATAAAGGAGAGAAATAGTAAAATTTTTTGTTTGGCTATGAAAATTTAAGAATAATATGGGGAAAAAATTCCTGGTTAGTCTTTTGCAAATTTATTACTCCTCCATCCAAATTCAGAATATTTTTCATTTAATAGTCAAGGAAATTATTAGGGATATGGGACTATAGATTAAATGTTTTAGGCAGTTGTTTGACTATATAGCTACGTATGACTATGTCTGTGACTTCACATATTAGAAATTAATGGATTGATTTGCAATATAAGGTTAGTTAGAATAGCAAGGCATATATATATGCAGGAAAAATGTTTAGACAGAATAGTTCTATTTAGGTTGAATTCTACTGTGTGGGTTTTAATCCATGTTCAGTACTGATGCAGTTATAATAGAACTGTAATGGAAACAATAAGTGTTCAGTTTTCATTCACTGTTTCCAAAGTACTTCTCAGTCTCCTGTTAGCAAACATGTAATTAAAATTTAAATCCATTAAACAATACATTCCAAGGCTCCATATCAAATCACTTGAATTTTGCCCTAGACATGCTTGCTTTTAGTTCCAAATTATGTACTCCATACTTAAGTGCTTCTTGCTGTAAAGTTAGATCTCAAAATAAAAATGAACATTCATAGTCGATAACCACTATATTAAGGCGCCTAATGACAGTCTAATAGTTTTAAAAGAAGTTGTGCCAGCTTAGATTTCTATGGCTGTAGAAGTTCTGTATTAAATACCAGTCTCAACTGAAAATCTGCCTAAATAGTCTACCACTTAGAATTTTCTGTTCTTCCTCAGATGTCTGTCCACCTAAGGAGAAATTTTGTCTGGAAGCACGATTCTGAGGAAAGTCAGGATCATGTTGAAGGTCCTCTAGGATTATTTCTTTAAGATAGGTTTTTGTAATAGGAAGAAAAATGTTGGTATGATTATAGAGTATGCTCTGTGCCACTGAAAGATTGTAGTTTTCCTTTAAAAGTTTCATGTATTTAGTGGAACTCTGTAAAGGGCTGATTGTTCTGTCCTATTTAATTCCTTTGCTAATTTTCACACATAGTCACACAAGGGAAAAAAGCTGGGACATTGTTTTCTTTTTCACAGGGACAGACAAAATTAACGTGCTCTTGTCATGTAGTTTAAATCCTTGTCAGTCTTTTATACAGCTAGAAGTCCAAAACAGCTACAAAAGATGGCGTAAGCTGCATGAGTTCAGGAACAGCTGTGTTGACTTGGAAACTTAGGAAAGACCTTTTTTTTTTTTTTTTTTTTAAAAAGAGCACAAGTTTATGTATGTTTCTTCCTTGATTATTTCAACAAAGCAGCCTGTAATAACTCCTGCCTCTCAATGTTTGATTCTGAGTTTGTAGGATCATCAGTGACAGATTTCTCAGGACTGCAGCCTCACACAGCTACAAGATTATTAATGGCTGCTTGATTAATTTGTCTTTGAACTTTGTGAAGAGTACAGAAGACTCAAATTTCTCCTTGAATTCGGAGTATAAATGAAGTGTGGAAACTTAAAGGGTCAAAAGATTTGTTTCTCAGCCTTCAGCAGGTCCAGTATCAGTTGTCAGATCTTCACTGTCAGCTGTTGACCTCTGAACTTGGCAAGTGTGAGACCTTGAATTCACCAGTGTTTGACTTGGATGTGAGGAAACGTGACATAAGAGTTCCTATTACAAACCCTCTTGCTAGCCTCATCTTACACAGCCACTGCTTACAGACTTGTCTCAGTCCAGGCGAAAGCTGAGTTGCTGTTCAATACGTTAATAGTGAGTGTCCTGTCAGGCTGCTTCCTCGCCAAGCCATGCTGCAGAGCTGCAATTGAGCATATACCCTCACTATGTGTGATCAGCCCCTACTGTTCATGTTAGGGTTTCCTATGCGTCCCTGCAGTACTGTGCGACTATTTTCTTTTTGATTTTGTTCCTTTCTTCTCTAGATGCTAGTTAGAGAGCATTTAGAACCACTGGCATTGACTGTAGCGCTTCTATGTGCATGTCTTAAGTTGGAGAGGGGAGCACAAAAGACTGGCACACATACGGAGCCCATAACCCTTCTCAGTAGTGTTTCAGTAAAATGGAGAGAATATTCTCAACCAAGGACACTGATGTCTTCCATATCATGCTAAAATGACCCAATTGTCATGCAAAGCAGCCAGAGTATTGGTTTAACCTTTTTTTTTTCAGATGCTGTGTATTACTGGAGCATCATTCCTGAAAATTTGAGCTAAGTTTATATTTCATACCTTAGGCTTTACAGACTTGATTAGCAAAGATATGTACGAAGTGTACACTGTCCAAGTCAACCCAAACCCATCCCTGGGAGACTGGGGTGGTAGGAAGAGCACAAACTGTGTTTTGCTTTAGAAGCATATAAATATGGTTTATTACACCTTCAAAAATTGTAGTTACAATTTATAAAGTCGTCAAATCTTTTTTGTCTACCTTTCTAGCACAAGAATGCTTCTTTCAGTTAATAACCTGAAGTGGCTCAAGTGTTGGTGCTCCAAGCCCTACCTTTGGGTAGAGTTGCTAATATTTTTCAGCTTTTGCTCTCACTTACAGGCTCATACCCCTACTGTAACAGTTCCTAATATTTTTCTCTCTTTTTTTCTCTTCTCCAACTGTCCCTATAGCATTTGGCATTTCAGAGTGTGAAAAAGATACATTGATTGCAGTGCTTGACGAAATTCAGCTAAAATTATTGTAGCTTCCTTTTCAGTAAAAGCAAATAAAAGAGGAATGCGTTCTTATAAAGAGGTATTCATTGCTTAGGCAAAAGGGAAACGAAGGTCAATGCTTTCCTTCATCATCATGCAGAAAAGCAGTAGCATTTTGGAAAAAACTTTTAACTTCACTCTCCAGAGACATTTTACCAGTTTGTTTAAAAAAGGATAACGTGGACCAGTTGGTGGTATGGTCATGCATCCTGAATTGATTTACCAGCATATCCTCAGGGGAAGTAGGCATGGTTGGTAGAAGACTGTATCCTGCCGTAGGAATTGAACTCTTAAGTCTCTACATTGTGTGGTTTGTCAAGCTGGAGCTATTTCCATGTTAAAGGAAAGCATGTGACTAAAGATACGCCATCACATTCAAATGTGATGTGAGACAGACCTTGCCTACCTTATGTTTCTAGTGTTTTGTAGTCTTTGAGGGTGATTCTAAAGAAGGAATGCTGACCAAAAAGCTGGTCCTTGTGACTGACTAGTTATCATGGATAGACACAGATTGTTCACCAAGGCAGCATGGAGGTTGTATGTAAAACTCATTCTCTTTGACCCACAGTCCCTTTGAAATGATTGACTTAGCAGTACATTTTTCAGTGTAAAACTAGATTCCAGCAATGTAAGTATTCTCAGACATAGAATGAAACAGTAAAGTATAAATATGTATCCATGAAGATGGATTTAGTATGGATTTTCGTTTAATTATTCATAGACTAGAATGCTAGTGTATCAATTTGACATTTTTAGGATTGCCTTTGCTTCTATTTTGTGATCTTAATGTGTTTTTCTGCCCTTTAACCTTTAAAAATTGGTGGAGTGGCATGCTGTTACTCAGAAGCTATATAATTAGTGTTGGATGTGTCCAAATCATTTCTAGGCATCAAAGTAGGCAGTAATGTTCTTAAATCTATGTTAATCCGGATTAAGAAAATAGGGAGTATTTCGTTGTTTTAAAGACTGAAATTCTTACTTCAAATGTGCAAACACCTTGTTGGAGAGTCTATAGAATATAGCTCATTGCATGAGATAGGAGGATTAGTTTATTTATATGTATGAGTTATTAAATGTACTACCAGACAAAAGGATGTCTTAAGCAGTGCAGGAATTGCAGTAACTTATTTTCAATACACTTATTCCAGTTGTACAAAAGGGTCTCTCTGAAAGAGAATATTCTCTTGTACAAATTCTCTTTAAAATTAATAATGCAGTGAGAATTTTACTTATTTTTTTTTCTAAATGTAGAAATAGGAATTGGAATTAAAATTAGAAATAACATTATAGGAATGCAAAATGATAGATTTGAATCTTAAAGTTTAGCTCACTCCCAAGTTTCATTTGGAGCTGTACCTCTTAACATATTTTGTCAGTAGCCTCTCTACTGAAATTATCTTGGATTGCATCACATTTAACTTTGTCTTAAGGCAACATTATTTTTAAGGGTTGATACATACTTGGGTTTATGTCTATACTGTTTGATAGAGAAACTCTTCTGCTAGTTATGTCTCTTGATAATACTAAGAATCCACAGTTCACATTATGTACATGAAGTTTTCCAAAACATCACATATTGAGGTGCATTCATATTTGAAAACAGGTAGTTTTGATGAGTTTAATATATTTTTCTTCATTCTTTCTCATTGAACTTTCCAACACAAACATCTAGATTGTCTCTAACTTTTTCAAAGCCATAACTCTCACTGGATAATCTACACATATTTTTAGACCCTAGAGGCTAATGCTGAAATCATGGATTGTCTTTTATTGTTTTAAAATTTAGCTCAGGGAAAATATTTTGAAGTAACTGCTTCTCAATTAATAGTAATACAGGAGTTTAAGCAATGAAATCCGGATACTTAACAAAGGAGATACATATAATTTAAAGTGCTTGTTTTGCCTTTACTGCTTTTTCCATTGAATCTGTGCTGCTTCTATGCAACTGTTTTCCACTGTAGAAACTCCATCCTGCTGCCTTGCTTCTCGTGAGCGTATTTTCAAAACTAGTGATGTAGCTGGGCCTGCCTCTGCTATTTCATCTCTCTCTCACAAACTGAAGGGTGGGTATGCGTGTCAACATAGCAAGGTTATCCTGATTTTTACATTCAAAATGTTTTTTTGGTTGGTGGTTTTGTTTTGGTTTTGTTCTATTTTGTTGGTTTTTTTTTTTCCTCCTTCCATTCATTTTCATTTCATTCACTTAGTAATGTTTTGAAAGTAAATGTTCAGGTTTGGTCTTTGTTCTGAGCTTGTTTGGTATAACCATTCAGTGTTGCCTTTCTGAGTTGCCTCAACTTCATGGTATGTGATCTGGCTAATTCTTTCTGCTTTGCAAATAGAAAGATGACTGTTAATCTGATCTTAAAAGGCCTGTTTTCAAACAATAGGCAAATGAAACATAGAAGAAGAAAGGGGGGAAAATGTAAGGGTTTTTTTTTTTTTTGCTTGAAGTTAAAGCAGTTTGCAACATGGTTATGTGGCTTTTTGTTGTTTTTTTTTTTTTTGGGTGGCTTTTTTTTTTGTGCTGATAGTCTAGAATTAGGATTATTTATCTGTATATGTGTGAATCAAAGCCTTTGGCTTTTAAATTATTTTTTTTCTTGCTGGAAGCTGTTGTTAAGCTATGCCTTTCACCAGCAGCTTCATTCCAGAACATTATCCTACTTGATATTCACTAGTAATGCATATATTTTGAGTTTGATACATTGCTCAATGGCTTTCAGTGTTTTATGTCCTTGTCAACTTTTCACTATGCTTTGCTTTATAAGGAATTCTCTAAAAAGGTTCTATCTAGAGAATTTTCTCATCTGGCAGATGACTAGACCTTAAATTAATCTTTTTATCTGTTTGTGGGAAAAGTGTGTTTAAAGTAAATACTGTTTGCATTTCTGAATTCATGTACCACAAAGTAGATATCTCAAAATAGCTCATTAGTAGAACTTGTGAATAACTGAGCTGGCATGAGCAAAATGCTTGAACTGATCTGTAAAAAACTTTTTAGTTCTGTGTTTTTACCATGCTTTGTTTTCCCTTCCTCTTCCTCCTCCTTCTGAAGAAAAAAAATTACTATAGAACTCATAAGAAAAAAGAATAGAGATGGATTAGACTCTCAAAATTTATTATGATCATGTTTGAGATGTTCTCATTACGTTCTGCTGTTTACATTTGGCATATTGTTCCTACCATGTCCTATCTCCTGGGAAGCCAGGACAGTACCCTAGCCTTCAAGCTTGTCAAATATTCCATTATAGGTATCCTTCACTTTTTCCTGTTGTTATTTGTTTTATTATAAGCTACTTAAATACAGAAGTAGAAAAATAATAAGTGTAACTTCAGGAAACATCTGGGATTCCTAGACTTTGCTCCAAAAAATACTTTTGTTTTTGTAATATGAGAGGTAACAGTAGGAGAAACTGCTCCTGTGTATTTTCTAGCATACAGATAAGGCTTCATGAGTGAGAACTGGAAGATGGCTCAGATCTCATAATGCAAAAGGAAGTAAACACAAATTTCCCACCTTTAACTAGTGAAAACCCATCCAGATCAGAAGGACTTAACTGTACCTTCAGGACTTGCAGTGTAAAGTCTCACTTTGTGGAGAAACAGTCATATTTAATTCACAGCTGCTGCATTGGTCACTAGTAATTTCAACATTGCTTGTCTTAATTTTCAGTTCTACAAGACTGTTCACAGAATTGCTAGAAGCAGATTGCTTTAATGAGCTGCTACTTGCATTTACTTGGCGTTTATGTATTTATATTAGCTACCCATAGTTTTTATAGTTCTGTGAATTAATATATGTACAAAATCAATGTTCACAGAAAAAATAGTGCATAAAAATAAGAGGACATCATCACTATTCTATGATTCTGTAGACCACAGTTGATGGTTTAGCTTAGTGGTTGGAAAAGGTGAGTTGGTTTGTTGGGTATCTTTTAGTAGGTTGTGTTCTGGTGCAGAACACTGATAGTCTATGGTCTTAAAAAGGTGCATACCTGAGATTATCAATGTGAATCATTTTAGGTATGTTTGTAAACCTCTTACTCAATTCGCCTTATAGCCATATTTACTTCCTGTACTTCCTGACTTTTGAGTATTAAAAAAAAATAAGTCTGGTAATACATTTGATCTTTCTGCAAGTCTCTTGTTTCAGTCAGGCTGTAACTCATAGAGATAATAAATAAATAATCCCTGTTTTGTATTGCAGCTGTGGTAAACTTGGATAACTCCTGATATTTGTCAAGGATTGTGCTCCCTTTACTAGTGTTTTTGGAAACAGGACTGTGACTTTCGGTACCTTCATAGTGGTGTTTCTCTGTAAATATTTCCTGTAACTTGTTTGTATGTATCTTTGGGACAAGAAATGCGTTAAAAAGGAAGTCCCTCTATATTTCCTTTCATTTTGCTGTGAACAGAAGCATGTGTTTGATTTTTATCTTGTGTTCAGATCTTTTTACTCCTTTTGTGTTACTGTTTTCTGTTATTAAAGGTATCACTGTCAAAGTATAATAATTATAAAATATACTAAACAGGTGACCGAATGAATTTCACAGGAGCTGCTAGACCAATTTCTCCATCAGGAAAATCAGACATGTCATCAAAACATAGAGCTGACAGTAGGTCACCCAAGCTTGATGTTCGAATAAATAGAGCTGCTGCTGACCAGAAGAAACCTAGAAATACAGATGGCTTATCTGCCAGTGAGTCTCTTATGCTGAAATCAGATGCTGCAAAATTGCGATCAGACTCTCACAGCAGGTCTTTGTCTCCAAATCATAACACTTTGCAAACACTAAAAACTGATGGTAGAACAACTACTGGTCTGAGAGCTGAATCTCCAGGGCCAGGAACCCGTTCATCTTCTCCAAAGACAAAGACACTTACAGCTGTTAGATCTGGTGCTAGTTCTCCGCGATCCTCATCACCACATGACAAAACTCTACCTCAGAAAGCTCCATCTCCTGTAAAAACAAAGCTTGATCCGCCTCGAGAACGCTCCAAATCAGATTCTTACACGTTAGATCCAGACACCCTTCGCAAAAAGAAAGTACCACTAACAGAACCCTTGAGGGGCAGGTCCACTTCACCCAAACCAAAAATCATTGCAAAAGATGGAAAACCTGTTACAGAAACTGAAAATAGAGCTCCTTCCCCTCATGTTGTACAAGAAAATCTTCACAGTGAGGTAGTTGAAGTATGTACTTCAAGTACTTTAAAGACTAACAGTATTATAGATAGTACCTGTGAAGACAACACAGAATTCAGAAGTCTGGACGATAGTTCTAATAAAGTTCATTTCAGCATAGGAAAAGCACCACTGAAAGATGAGCAAGACATGAGAGCATCTCCAAAAGTGAGCCGTAAATGTGCTGGTAGACACACAAGACCCAAAAAGGAAAAATCCAGCTTTCTTTTTAAAGGAGATGGCTCCAAGCCTGTAGAGCCTGCCAAGCAGGCAATGTCACCTTCTGTTGCAGAATGTGCTAGAGCTGTATTTGCTGCTTTTCTCTGGCATGAAGGTATTGTTCATGATGCTATGGCTTGTTCATCTTTTTTGAAGTTTAATCCAGAACTGTCCAAAGAGCATGCACCAATTCGAAGCAGTCTTACTCAACAACCTGCAGAAGAAAAAGAAACAAAGTTGAAAAATAGACATTCATTGGAAATATCATCTGCTCTTAACATGTTCAACATCTCGCCTCATGGACCAGATATCTCTAAAATGGGTAGCATCAATAAAAACAAAGTTCTCTCAATGTTAAAAGAACCACCTCTGCATGAAAAGTGTGAAGATGGAAAAACTGAAACTACCTCCTTTGAAACATCGAGTCACCACACAATAAAATCCAAGTCTCCTCTTCCATTAACATTGCAGCACTTGGTAGCTTTCTGGGAAGATATATCTTTAGCAACTATTAAAGCAGCTTCCCAGAACATGATTTTTCCAAGTCCTGGTTCTTGTGCAGTGTTAAAGAAGAAGGAAAGTGACAAAGATAACAAGAAAGCTAAAAAAGAGAAAAAGAAAAAAGAAAAGGTTGAGACTAGGCCAAGAGGAAATCTTTTTGGCGAGATGGCCCAGCTTGCAGTGGGAGGACCTGAAAAAGATACCATCTGTGAGTTGTGTGGAGAATCCCATCCATATCCAGTGACTTACCACATGAGACAAGCTCATCCAGGTAAGAGTGCATATTTTTTAATTTCCATGTCCATCTGTAAAATATATTGCACATGCACCTTTTGGTACTAATTACTGTTATGAAAATCTGTCAGGCTGTCTTGTTTAACATTTTAACACATTTAACACATAATTTTCGCTGTATAAGCTAAATTAAAACTTAAATGTAGAAATTGCACATTTGTATATCTTTAGGTAACTGATCTAAGCTTTCAAAGATGCTTAAGCAAGTTGTTTGAAACAAGGCCAAAATCACAAGCTAAGTTTACAGTAGATCTTCAGAGCAGAAACATGCCATTTATTAAACTTTAGGACTTGAGGCTGTGCTGAGGTAGGATGAGAGAGTTGGGGCTGTTCAGCGTGGAGAAGAGAAGGCTGCATGGAGACCTCATAGCAGCCTTCCAATATCTGAAGGGGAATTATAGGGATGCTGGGGAAGGACTCTTCATGAGGGACTATACTGAGAAGACAAGGGGTAACGGGGTCAAGCTTAAACAGGAGAAGTTTAGATTGGATCTGAGGAAGAAATTCTTTACTGTAAGGGTGGTGAGGCGCTGGAATGGGTTGCCCAGGGAAGCTGTGAATGCTCCATCGCTGGCAGTGCTCAAGGCTGGGTTGGACATAGTCTTGGGTGAGATGGTTTAGTGGGAGATATCTCTGCCCATAACTATTCTATGAGAAAACTGGAAATAAGAATCAGAGATTGATTAATTAGGGTTTCTACATTGCCAGATATTTTCTGTTGCTGTTCTACTGTAAACAGTAGAAAACTTCTTTATCTGCTATGTCAGCATTGGGTATCAGTGACTTCATTTTGGGTGTTCAAAGTGTATCTTAAAAAAATCCAGTCCACACCGCTAGACAATTTGTATGGTAAAACACAATCTCAGTCTCATATTTTGTCTCTTGATTTGGGTCCCTGATTGTTTTTCAGGACCTTATTTTTAGGAAAATGGAGTAAATCAGTGCTAGGTAGGCATTATTGTAGTCAATCAAATGAGTTCAAAAGCTACATAGGTTTTCTTTAGAAAAAGGTTTGCTAATAGAAGGAATTAGCTGCAGTATAGCTCGTAATAAATAACTTTGTTAAAGACAAAATTGTTTCTGTGTTTTCTAGTTTGTAATCATAACTAATTATGTTATCAAGCTGAAGATGTATGAGCTTGTTTTAGCACTGTATGCTAAGTAAAACAAAATTAAGGAGCCTTATTATTCAGAGTTATGAATGCCCTGAACCTTTCTCAGAAACGGTAATCTCAAAGAAATGTGCTTAATTCCCTTTCAAGCTTTGTTAGGCAGGGAGTTGGTTTTCTGTGTTAAATTATATATTATCTTGGCTAATACATAATACCAATCTTATCATCCGTTATCTGTCTGAATAGGGTGCTGTTGATGCTTTGGATAAGTTCATAATAAAAACTTAAAAAAAATAAAATCCATTTGAATTCTTTGGGTACTGGTGGGGCACATGGACATGCACCTTATTTTTTAGTTAGTTCAGAGATACCGATACAGAGAAAATTAGGCCAGGAAAAGACAAGCATCTTCCTTCCCCCTCTCCATCCCTATTTGACAGTAATAGATAACGTAATATTAAACCTTCTTTTGAAATAACTCTTTTTCCATCTTTCTCCTAATATAGGTTGTGGCCGTTATGCAGGTGGCCAAGGTTATAATAGCATTGGGCACTTTTGTGGAGGATGGGCTGGTAATTGCGGTGATGGTGGTATTGGAGGAAGCACTTGGTATTTGGTTTGTGATCGATGCAGAGAAAAATATCTCCGTGAAAAGCAAGCAGCAGCAAGAGAGAAGGTATTTTTGTCTGGTTTTCGTATGCTTAGCACTCTTATCTGCTTAATAATACTGTGTTCACAACTTGAAAACAAGGTAGGAGCGGTTTAAAAAATTTGTAATTTTGAAAGTTCAAGGCTGGGTTGGACATAGCCTTGGGTGCCATGGTTTAGTGGGAGGTATCCTTACCCATGGCAGGGGGGTTGGAACTAGATGATCTGAAGGTCCTTTCTAACTCTTAACTGTTCTATGATTCTATGATTCTAAGATTTTGGAATATCCACTTGTCATTTATAGGTTTGGAATACTAAGACAGAAAAATTGCTTATTGCTTCTGACTGGCTTTCTTCCCTTCAGACAGTTGTGTTTTCAAATTTGGAAAGTAATCTTATTTTTTTATCCCACTACAGCTGCAGTATAGAATGCAGGACTTAATTTTTTAAAAGTATGTGCCAGTTCATTGAACTATGAGTACTGTTTTAACTTTATATGTTTATAGTTTCTTTAATGAATTTAATCCTTGATATCATTGGATACAAGATGCCAAATACTGGGCAGACTAGAGCAATTTTTAATGGGAATAGCACAAAAGATGTTTTTTGCTTGTATGCATCTTCCATGACCAATTTCAAATTCATGCTTAAAACATATAAAAAAGTTGAGGTTTTAAGATAAGCAGAAGAATGCTAATTTAACTTTATTTTTGAAACTAAATTTGTTGAATCTTTTTGCATGCAAAATTCATCGTGAGGCACAAACATCAAAACTTTCATCTGTTTACTAAAAGTTTGCAAAGTTATGAAAACAATAGAAGTGCCATTTAGTAATATAACATATTTTATAACAGGAAGAACCAAGCAACTTTAGTATAAGTGACAGTGTCAGCTTCCTTGTGATGAAGTGCGGTTTAAATACATATTTTTCTATTTTCCCCAGATTAAACAGTCTCGGAGAAAACCAATGCAAGTTAAAACTCCTCGTGCCTTGCCAACTATGGAAGCTCATCAAGTGATTAAAGCCAATGCACTGTATTTACTGTCGCTGAGTAGTGCTGCTGAGCCCAGTATCCTCTGCTATCACCCTGCAAAGGCATTCCAGTCTCAACTTCCCAGTGTCAAAGAAGGGATTTCTGAAGACTTCCCCATTAAAATGCCATGTCTCTATCTACAGACTTTAGCAAGGTAATTAAAGTATGTTTATGAATATATGTTTTAATAGACTTAACTATTACAATGTTGGATAAAAATGTTTATAAACTAATGCATACATAGAAAAATAGTTATTTTCCTTATTCTTTATGGTCTTTATTCTTTCTTTTCCCTTTCCATGATCTTGTTCAATTTCTTACACATATTTGCTTCAAGGATCAAGTATACCCTGAATACTCTTCGAATGCTAAATGTTTTTTTAACAACAGCTTAGTTTCTACTCGGAGAATTTAGAATTTCCTGAATAGTTTAACATAGTGTGTTAGTACCAGGCATAGTGCTACTTCTCATTCTTCACAGTTAAAAACAATAAGAAGGAAACTGGAAGACTTGTTCTCACTTGGTATTTCTAAGTAGATTTTACTGTAACGGCTCATGTTTATGATGGATAGACATTTGTGCATACCATGCATAATGGAAATACCTAATACTAAGTTATAGCAAAGGGTGATTCCCTCTCCCTGTTGGTTGAGAATGCTATTACATTTTCCACTAGCACTCTAAGTCACAGTCAACTTAAATGCATTAGGTGAGGAGTAAACTAATAGTGTTGGCTGGCAAGATGTATTGACAAAAGACTTTTGTGTATGTCTGTGTTTCAGGAACTTGCAATCCTTAATCCTAATTTAAAAATCTAATTTGATGTAGGCATCATCATGAAAACTTTGCTGGGTACCAGGATGACAACCTCTTCCAGGACGAGATGAGGTACCTGCGCTCAACTTCAGTACCTGCACCATACATCTCAGTTACTCCTGATGCAAGCCCTAATGTCTTTGAAGAGCCAGAAAGTAACATGAAATCTATGCCTCCAAGGTACTTCTTTGTAACTCTAGGTACTACATACAAATGCTAAAGCATTAGCATAATACCAGTTTTAAAAAGTGCAGCCCAGATCTCTCTCTGAAATCACTTCTCTGTAGTAAAGTCTTGGGTTTGCGACCTTAATATGAAAAAAGTTTGTTTAGAAATTGGTAAGGACTCTTAGCATACCTCAGGGAAATTTATCCATCCATTCCAGGCCTGTTTATTTCCACATAGAGACAAATACAATTTTTCCAGAATCTTTAGAACTGCAGAACTAAAGTGACCTAAAGAGCAATGGACCATAGCTGTTGCAGTTTTTTCCCTCTGTACTTCTATAACATAACTGGCTGGAGTGCAGATTAATGGCATATTTGAAAGGAAGGGGCAGTTATCTTCCTTTCAGGTTTTCCTTCTGAAGGGAAATTCGAAGAGGAGGCAATTTAATTACCTTGTGTTTTTAAAAGTAAATATTGCTGATTCTTTCTGTAAGAAGTTAAAATTACACTGAAGAAATTGTAATTTTGTTCTATCTGGAACCGAGTGTGCTAGATGGTGTCTGTCAGGTTAAGACAGTTTCTTACTTCATTAAATTTACTGTGATCTAATTAAACAATTATGGGGGTGGGGAAAAAAAGGCTCTTACTGTTTCTTAATAATAGTCTAAAATCAACTTAGTTGCTCCATGTTTTCAGATGTTAGACTGTGATTCTTCATAATGAGGATATAATGAAGAGAAAAGTTGCTTTTAATCTTTTTTTTATTTTAATCTGTTATATTTTATACTGATTGCAAAAACAGTTTATTGGAATACTACAATCTACAATGTAGTCTTTTCAGAAATAGAACTTTTCTGACAAAACTCCTTAAGAGTGCATCATATTGGTATATTCCTTTATTAAAACTGTGGACACCATGGTCTCCTGAGGCCTATAGGGACAGCATAAGCTGGGAGTTCTTCTGCAGACTGTAAGAAGTCCACTGAAGGTAAGGAGTAAAACATGTCAGAGGCGTAGCCATAGCAATTGAATATTGGCTTTAAGGCTAATAATGTTAGAAGCTTTTACTTCACATAAAGTTCTAAATTCAGTTGGCTTGCATATTAAAAATTCACTCCATAGATGTTTTCATGTGTATTCACAGGGCAGATTTGGTCTGAAGTGTCAATTTATTCATGATCGGAATGTTTATGTTCTCTCTAAAAAATACCTAAATTCTTGGAACTTACCATGTACATTATTACATTTGTTTATAAAGCACTTTGCATGCATTTTCACTATGTGTAATTCTAATACTTATTCCTTCTTTTCCAGCGTTTAAACAGTTATTAGGTACATAAGACAAAGTTTCATGCAGTAGTAACATTGCCATTATGAAATGCATGTGTCTTTATTTTAATAGTTACGTCAAATTCATGTATACCATATGTATTCATTAATGGGTCTGTAACTTCACTGATTTCTTTGTAGTTTGGAAACCAGTCCCATAACAGACACAGATCTTGCAAAGCGTACAGTCTTTCAAAGGTCATATTCAGTCGTTGCATCAGAATATGACAAACAGCATTCAATTTTGCCAGCACGTGTAAAGGCAATCCCTAGGAGACGAGTCAACAGTGGAGATGCAGGTAAGAGCAAAGACATCAGAAGCAGGAGAAAAAATATTCAAGGATATGGCACTGCATTTACAGTTCTTGGAAACTGTAGACAAATAGGGTTTTTTTGTAACTACATGTAATGGGTTTTGTTTATTAATAAATAATAAATTTATAATATTAATATTAATTTGTTAATAAACATTATCTGTTTGTTAATTCACACAGAATTAGCTAAAAGCAGTTCAGGAATTACTGTGATTCTGAAATTTGAGGTGCATCTTTTGTGCTTGATATAAAAGTTAAAGTGGTATTTTCTCAGTTGAAGCATCATTTTTCTATGTTGCCTTTTTTTTTTTTTTAAGCGTTTTTCTCATGTCAAAAATTAATAAAAATATCAATCCTAAAATTGTTCTGTTGCTTTTTTATTTTTACTGTAGCTATACAATTAAAATGCACAACGAATCTAATGTATGCATATTTTTATACTTTTGAATAGAAGTGGGGTCCTCTCTCCTGAGACATCCATCTCCTGAACTTTCTCGGTTAATCTCCGCCCACAGCTCTCTTTCGAAAGGAGAGAGAAATTTCCAGTGGCCAGTATTGGCATTTGTAATCCAGCATCATGATCTGGAAGGACTTGAAGTAGCAATGAAACAAGCCTTACGGAAATCTGCTTGCCGAGTCTTTGCCATGGAGGTATTAATTTATTAATGGTTCTTGTTTAATTAAAATGAGACATTTTTAAGTTTTGTCTCAGATTTCTTTTAAGAATTATCTTTCGATGTGCAGTAACCTTATTCTGAAAGTTCACTTACTAATATTAGTAACTCGTAAGTGTTGTTAGTGCAAAAGTATTGCCTGTAAACCTTCAGTGGTCATGTAGAAAATATTTGATTAAAATATTATTAATCAGTCACAGAAATAGTGTTTTTCTCCTCATTTGCTGAGCATCTTCCTGATTCTACTTACCTTTTCTGAGGTCTTTCCTTTTTCAAATACTGGACTGAGAATTATTTTTTTATAATTGTTCTGGTTTTGGTAATATCTAGATACTTCATAACTTCCTTCTGAGGAGGGTGAATACTACCCCTGTTATGTAAATAGTGAATGAGCAGCCAAAAGATCCATTAAAGATTAAGCGCTTCACTAAAAGCTGAGGCAATGTTTTTCTTTATTTCAGCTAAGCTTTAGTAGCATTTCTTCTGAACCTGTATGCAGGATTGGTATTTTTCAGACTTCTGTAACGTGAAAATATAGGTGGGTTTTCTCAGCTAGGATACCACACCTCTACTGTTAAACACTACCCATCAAATTTCTAAACATCAATATGCAGCAATATTGCAGCTTTTAGAAGAACGTACAAATGTTACAATTAAAAAAAAAAAACACCTTTTTTTTCCATTATATTGATTTTTTTTTTTTGTCTTTTTTTTAATTAATTTTGTCAGTGTCAGAGACGAAACAAGGAAACCAAATCTCAGCTTAAAGAGTTCTAAATTAAAAAGGATATTTACTTTGTTAACCAATTTGTTTAGTAAGGAGTGCTTATCGCATCCCGTAATTGTAACTAAAAATACATACGAACTTTTCCTTTTTTAGCCTTAGAGCTTTTGTCAAAGAACTTATTTTTGTATATGGTGTTTCTCAATTACTTTGCTATGTCCCCTGTGATACAGTTGTCATTTTAATAAACTGTTTCAGCCTCTCACTTGAAGACCTTACTTGTGTGTCCAAAAGCATCAGTGCACCTCCTTACGTACGTAAATGGTTTAAGAAATGGTTTTATTCCAAGTTTCCTTAACTGATTGATAACTCTTTGTGTTGAATTTTATTTTAGGCTTTCAACTGGCTTCTTTGTAATGTCATTCAGACAACTTCTCTTCATGATATTTTGTGGCATTTTGTGGCTTCCCTGACTCCTGCACCTGTAGAACCTGAAGAAGAGGAAGATGAAGAAAATAAATCAAATAAAGAAAATGCAGAACAAGTGAGCCTTCATTTTGTAAATACAATATCTCTGTTGATTTTGTGGTTAATTTTTTATGTGTTGAAAAAAACCCAAGCAACAACAACAAAACTAATCCTCTTTTTGTGAAGCAGAACCTTAATTATGTAATGAAAATTCATAGTCTTAAATTGTAGTTGAAGTCTTTCGATAGTTATAGGTAAATAATTTTTCCTTTTAAATTGCCAGATTAAAAAAAAAAAACAAACAAAAGGCAAAAGCATAAGCACATTGCTGATCCAGGAACAAAACTAATTTCTGTTAGCTTTTTATTCCTGTTTTGTCCCTCCCCTCCCCCCCAAAAAAATAGCAGATGAAAAAGAAAATGTTTTGAGAGAAGCTTTGTTCTTTGGTCTGTTGTGTCTTTCAGTGCTTTAATTATATATACACTACAGACAGAAAAATCTATAGTTAGTTCTGAAAACGTAGCACGTAAAAAGGTATAGCCTACCATGTCACTCTTCCAGAAAATATCTTCAGTCTCTTCTGGATTTAGCTCTGATTGAAAACATAATCATGTCCACAATAAGTAACTCAAGAAATCATGCTAGTGTTGTCAGTAAGTCAGGGTATTTTTTATCTTCAAATCTAATTCAACTTTAATTGTAAGTTCTGAAATGAGTCTTTTCAGCATTGCAGCCCTGATACATTGCTATAGTCACAGAGCAACTGCAGTCTTGTTTTCAATTTTATGTGGCATATCAGCTTTCCGATGTTACTGTTTCAACATGCAGGATTATAATTCAACTTATTTTCAAGGGTGCTAAATTCTTTTATGTATACATTAAAACTGATCTGCAGTAGCTCTACGTATTACATTCTGAAGATTGTTTCTGTACTTGGCTCCAACATTTTTCTGCCTGTAATAATTTCAGCTGCTACATCAAAAGCACTGCTAGAGTGGGGGAAATGTGTTGTAACTGGTCCTTATCCTGGTCAGCCTCTAAAATAAGAGTCTTTACTGTATAAAATATTGTCATAGCTGTAGTTTGGATAATTACTGACTGAAAGATAAAGGATACTGGAAGGGAGTGTTAAGTCACTTCTGCTTTGGTGAAAGTGCTGCTGCTTTTTTGATGTCATGAAGGGGAGAATTAAAAAATTTCCCTGCGTTTTGTGATTCAAGCAGGATCAGATTTTCTTTTATTAGAGTAGCAGGGGAAAGAGTTTGTATCCTTCATAGATGAGCCTGCCCTTGCCTTCTGAAATAGGATAGCATGATCAGAACCTCCTTTTCTTTCTCTGGTAGTCTTCCTCATAACTTACCTCATTGGACCCTATCCTCTTTAGTCCTTTGCCTTTGTACTCACTGCTCAGTGGAACTTGTCCCACTACACAGCCATTCTGATACTGACACACGTTAATTAAGAATCATTTTTTCCACAGCTCTGAAGAAATAAGGCATCTGATAACCTTAGCTTCATTACCAAGTTTGTTATGGCTAGAGTTTGCTGCTCAAAAAAGTTCTTATTAACAGCAGGAATATGTTACTTTTTTTTAGATTGTTTATTTTCAAATTATTGCCACACCATTTTTCACATCTTTAATTCGTGAGAAATATATGGTAGTATGCAGTATACTTCCCAAATTCCTTGTTAGGTGTTCATATATAAAATGCTATTGTAAAGATTCTCTGACAGGAGTTGCTTTGAAATTTACATTTGTTATAGGATTGCTGCTGTTGCTCTTCAACCAAATAGCATAAATGTTTTTATTTCTGCTTATTTAACATATTTTCTCTAAAGTCTATTGACATACAAATTGCTTTGTATCTTAGGAAAAAGACACAAGAGTATGTGAACATCCTCTGTCAGATATAGTGATTGCTGGCGAAGCAGCTCACCCATTACCCCACACATTTCATCGCCTGCTCCAGACAATCTCTGATCTTATGATGTCTCTTCCCAGTGGTAGTGCATTACAGCAAATGGCTTTAAGGTAAGCACAAACTAAGAAAAATATTTAAAGGCTGGAAACATTGTAACATTATATGTGAAAAGATTTTGTAATGTGGATAGGAAGTTTGAGGCAACTGTGTGCATGTGTTAAAAGGAACATGTAGGAAAGATATAAGATCTCTGTATGTGTTTATACATATGAATAATTGTATAAAAGACTGTGTACAGAAAAACATATTTGCTCTTACATTCCTTATTGTATCCACTATAAAAAAAAAAAAAACAACATAACCAATAACCAACTGTTAAAATTTATGAGGAGTTTATTGCTGTCTTCCTCAAAATGATGCATGGAACCACTTAAGATACTGCAAACATTTGAAGTTAAAGGTTTATAGAAGAAATTTTGAGAAACAAAAATGCAGTTGTTCCACTGGTGGGTTGTGTCTTTTAAAACAATATGCAAAATTTCAAATTGCACTTAATGTGTTTTCAGGTGCTGGAGTCTCAAATTCAAGCAATCAGACCACCAGTTCCTGCACCAGAGCAATGTTTTTCATCATATCAACAATATTTTGTCTAAATCCGATGATGGAGATAGTGAAGAGAGTTTTAGTATCAGTGTTCAGTCTGGTTTCGAAGTCATGAATCAGGCAAGTATTACACATCTCAGAAGTGGAGATAGTTGTGAACAGCCTGTACTTCCTATGATAATTCTGTTTGAATTAACACTCTTTTTTGCACTGTCATATTTCCTTGGATGTGTCTCAGTTTGGAATCTTGTTGTGGACATTCAGGTTCTCATGCTTGGCTTCAGAGTTTCAAATATTGACCCTTAGTATGTCTATTACTCAAACCTAGATTCTGGAGTAATGCTCATAAGAGTTTGTAAGAAAGTATTTGGGGATGTCTTATAGTTCATTTAGGTAATTCATTTGGGTTTTTTGAGTTAATTCATCTTTTAAATGCTATGTACTTTTTAATTTGTACTTGCTATTCTGAGGAGCACAAATTAATATTGCTGATGAATATCTTTAAAGAGTTTTCGTCTTTCTATATTTATGTTCATAAATTTATTAATACATTTAGGCATTTATTAATATATTCAGCTGTTAGGTATTAATATTTCATTTGTTTAGAGAGCTGAATAATCTGAACCAGTAAATGACAAATTTCTTCTATAAGTCAAAAGGTATGGTCCTCAGAACACAAGTGTCTATATAGTTTTAAGAACTGTAAATAATGCCTGCATTTGGGCTTACTTTCAGAGATTATAATAATTCCCATTTGTTTTCACAGGAACTCTGTATAGTGGTTTGTCTAAAAGACTTAACCAGCATTGTTGACATTAAAACATCAAGTCGACCTGCCATGATTGGTAGTTTAACAGATGGATCTACAGAAACATTCTGGGAGTCAGGAGATGAAGATAAAAACAAAACTAAAAACATCACAATTAACTGTGTAAAAGGAATTAATGCACGTTATGTGTGTGTTCATGTCGACAATTCCAGAGATCTTGGGGTAAGAGGAGAATGAAATGAAATGTCTCTTACTGAAGGGGTATATAATCAAAGTTGTATGCATTTATCAATCAAGAACCACCATTTTCTTTGTCCAGTTCAGTTTGTAATTCTAATTTAGAACCTCACATTTCAAAGTAAACTTTGTCATTCATGTGGTTTTGAAAGCAGTACCTGGTAGGATCAAACCAATCCAACTGCATTTGCAATTTGCATGAACTCATGACTGGGAAACTTAGTTCTCAGTGGCATGTTCAGTTTCACATGTGTTTTCAAGCATTCAGTATTTTCATAAGTTACTTTTCCTGCTCACAATTGCTATAGAAATATTCAAATAAGGAGTTCTCATAAAATCCAAAATACTTTCTAGACTTATTTCATGTCTACGTGTTTATTGATCTATGAAGTGAAATTACAAGTCTGTCTTTATTTCAACTACAGCTTTTAATACAGGGATTAAATTACTTTTTTTTTTTTTTTTTTTTTTTTGAGAGCTGTGCTTTGGAATTCTTTGTTTTGGTTTTAATCACTTTTAATTTTTTTTTTTTCTTTTTTTTTTTTTAAAACATCTTGTTTCTCTTCTGTGAGTGTGCTCTCTTAATACAAAAGAGTCAGAGTGGTCCTCAGGTGAAGTGTTATTTTGTTTTGCTTGTCTGTTGCAGAACAAAGTGACTTCAATGACCTTCCTAACTGGCAAGGCAGTAGAAGATCTCTGCAGAATAAAGCAGGTAAAGATTTAAATAGTTGACACTGAAAAGTTGCTATAATTTTTTTAGCTGTATGTAGCAGAGAAAATTCTAAGCAAATTGCTTCTGTTCCTTATGGTAGATAAATTACATTACAGTTATCACGCATTGTAATATTCTTGGAAAATATAGTATTATTAATGATGGAATTCATTCATATATACTGAATATTATCATAGAATCATAGAATGGTTTGCGTTGGAAAAGACCTTAAAGATCATCTAGTTCCAGCCCCCTCTGCTGGAAGAAAGCATTTAAGGCACAGATATAGCTCCAAAAGATGTTACCAGTCTGAAGAAACAAAACTTTGGTATAGTGGGCTCATACTAAACAGTGAAGTGTGAGTGTATATATAAGCAAACAGATCTAAAGTGTATGTTTCTTGTGAGTGCATATATGTAGATGAAAAATATTGATGGACACATACACACCCCTCAAAAAAAATTATTATTTTATTTTTTTTTTTTTTATTATTTTATTTTTTATTTTATTGGGAGAATACTGACATGGCATGCCTGTCCATCCAGCTAAATGAAAGAAGGCCATGGCAGAACTCAAATGCTGGGCTCATGATCATTTACACAGCTTGTTTGTTATCTTTCTCCCTGGCCTTACTTCTCTCTGCTCAAACCCAGTGTCCAAGCATTCTTTGCAGGGATGGTTTACTCCTAGAAGACAGGTGGGATTGATTCAGCTTCACTTCTCTTTGCTGGACAGTTTTCTATTACTTCTCCAACAGGTTTTTTTTATCTTCAAACACACCCACATACTATACCCTAACTCATGCATATTTCTGTCCCATAGTATTTAAAAAAGTCTTGTCTGCTGCAGCACATATCAGTGCAGACACTGAGCATTAGCACAGAAATGGGAAAGAACAGATGTTAGCTTCATTATCATTGAGCCGATGGATATGAGAGAGGGCTCAGAGCAGCCCAAGGGAGACTTAGGCCAACTTGGATTGCTCTGAGCAAAGATGTGAGGCACTGCGGTTTTTGGCTATCAGTAGTAACATCACAGTTTAAATCATATAACAGTATTTTTTCAAAGCATGTTTATTTTAAAATAATCTGATACAGTTCGTTTGTCCTTTTTACAGTTATTAAGTCTTGCATCCCTTGATAAGGATATCGGACACTGACTTCCACAGTTACAATTTCTGTGGTGGGGTTTTATGTGAACAGGAATGAAATAACTACTGATAAGTGTGTGTTATATTTTCATTTAAATTATGGCAGTTTTGGAGTTTTTTGTTCTTCTAATTAAAAGTAGTGAGCAAATATTACTTCAAAGTGGTTTTGAATGTGTGAAATCTTGCTTAGAGGATAAAAGGTATAGATAAGTCAGTATTTCTAATAGGCTTTAAAAACAAAAATTAAATGGCTATATGTCATTGGTTTGTAAGTTTAAGAATATTTTAAATTTGATTTCATGAGGTTGAATGTTTTTATAATTACACATGATAGTCTTACTGCACAGGATGAAAATTTCATTTCAGAAACTATTAATTCCATTGATATATGAAGGGTTTGTTTTAGAGGTAGATGACTTTTTGTTCAGTATAATGTCAGTTCCCATCTTTCCCATATTCCTGTTTAATAGGTAGACTTGGATTCACGACATATTGGCTGGGTAACGAGTGAACTTCCTGGGGGTGATAATCACATCATCAAAATTGAATTGAAGGGTCCAGAGAACACACTAAGAGTTCGACAAGTGAAGATTCTTGGATGGAAAGATGGTGAAAGCATTAAAATAGCAGGCCAGATTTCTGCAAGTGTTGCTCAACAAAGAAACTGTGAATCTGAGACACTGCGAGTATTCCGACTTATTACATCCCAGGTGGGATTTTAATGTTGTAAAATCATTAAATAATCATTGATGTGAAATACTAATCATTTAATGATGTGAAATTATTAAATACTATGAAAGTTAGTGTAAATTGTAGACTTGCAGTACTTTATGTTTATGTTGTAATATAAAATGTCACACTTGCACAAGTTTATCTTTCAGATAAGCTAATTGTCACAGTCTTTCTTCCAGGTATTTGGAAAACTCATCTCTGGAGATGCTGAGCCAACCCCAGAACAAGAGGAAAAAGCACTGTTGTCTTCCCCAGAAGGAGAAGAAAAAGTACACAATGTATTTATTTGTATTCTATCAATAATGCTTTGCTGAAAAAATTACTCAGGATGATTTTCAGTATTTGTCCTATGTCTTATGCTAAATAATTTTCAGATCAGAACAGAAATAAAATGTCACAATTGCGTATTTTTTTTGAATTAATCATTGATACTGGGTTTTATTAGTAAATTATAATTGGGGCATATCTTTTGATGGAAACATCAATTACGCCTGCAATTACAGAAATACTTGACACCTGCAGTGATGGTCAGCCTGAAAGGCCTTCTTGCCTATTATCTTCTGCCTCAGGAGGGGCCCTGTTGGTGTTTCTAGCATTAAGAAACTACACTGGTATCCTTTTACCCAGCATCATCTTCTGTCTTTCAGCAAGGATAGTTTCATAATTGCTCCTGAAGAAGTCCCTGTATATGGACTGTTGTGTTTAACAGCCAAAATTGGACTGTCCCCAATGAAAGAAATTCTGGTTTTCAGATGATAGATGGTTTCGCTCTAGCCAGAACCTTGTGACAATAAGTTCCATAGCTAAATTATTAATTTCTAGCAGTGTATTTTTCCTCACTCATACTGAGTTATGTGTTCCCTGTTTCTTTTATCGTGAAATGTATGAACTGAAAAGTATATTCTGTGCACTGCTTTACAGAAGTAACCAGTGATTGCATTAAGCTACGTGAAGAGGCTGAATCTTGGATAATTATACTTGACTTGTTTTGCTTATAGATTATTTAATATTTATTTTCTGTTGTATTTTATGTCATGAGCAAATTTCCTCTAAGAAAGTAAATATATCTAAGAGGTATTTATTAACCATAGCTAAATTGATTGTGCTTAGATATCTTATTTCTCTGTAACAGAAAGCTACAAACTTTTACAACAGCTTGTTAATATTCCATGTTAATTGCTACAGTAATTAAGAAATGTTCTTGAAACCCTTGATCTAATATTAAATGCACTTTTTATAAAGGCAACATCAGATGCAGACCTCAAGGAGCACATGGTAGGGATCATATTCAGCCGGAGCAAACTGACAAATTTGCAGAAGCAGGTTTGTTCATTCTAAAATGCTTTGTAGTTTAAATATTTGTGTGTTGTAATATATGTGCTCATTTTCAGTGATTATAGAACCTTTTATTTGACACTCTCAGCTGTTCTTTCTAATCAAATTTTTATTTACATTTTGAATAGTTTGTGTGTGCTGAAACTGACTCTGAAAAAGATCTATTTTAATAGGATTAAAAAAAAATCCTATGCTATTATACTCAATTTGAGAGCTTTATAATTGAGTTATAAAGAGTACTCAGTCTTGTTTGCTGATGATAATAGCATTATAGTGGGCCATCTAAAATTTCTAGGAGAGGTTCAGAGACAGTTTAGATTCTTAAGTTTGCACATTTTCAGCCCATTTCTGTAATCAAAAAGTACTCAGGTTTGATAAATTTTAATCATAAAAAAGTAATTAATGCATATATCATTAAATTATTGTTTCCTGCAGCCAGTGAAAGACTGGCTTTGTGGTTTTCTTGCTTATCTTTTTCTTGAAAAAGAGGTTTTTCTTCTTTTTTTTTTTTGAGTCCTTTCTTTTTAATATACCAACTAAAGCATCTCTAATATTGTCTTCATTAAACCTATCATGAGACAGATATTGCCATAAAGATTTTCACAGTAATACAAGGGGGTTTGGATTAGTTTTGAAGTTTTTTAGACTAGTGAGTCTAATGTACCTTTTTTGTCACTCATCCTAGAAAGCTTTCAAATCTCTTAAATATGCTTTTAACATGCTATTGGTAAAATGTAAACATAGTTTCTAAGGTTTATTTTTTAAGCTTCCTGAAGAGTAAACAAGAGCCTAAGTATTTTAGTAAGTCCTTTTCTTTTGTGAATGTATTTCTTTGGTTGTTTTTTTGTGGGGGAAGGAGGAAATAGTGTTAACCTGAATTCTATGTAAAAAGCAAACTAAAAGGCAGGAACTATAATAAGAGAATATTTATTTCAGTGAAGATGAGCAAATTCAGTATTAAATCTAAATATTAATTCTGAAGAATTTTAGTCTTTACTCTGAATTTAAATCTAAACTTTATTCTTCATTTGAATTTGTGTTGAAAATTAGTTTAAGTACAAAATTCACAGACTTCCATTTTAGTCATAGCTGTGAAGGTACTTAAAACACAATCTTTTTCTCTTTGTAAAGAGTTATTATGTATTTGGCTTGTGTTTGGATAGGTATGTGCTCATATAGTCCAGGCCATACGAATGGAAGCGACCCGTGTGCGTGAAGAATGGGAGCATGCCATCTCCAGCAAAGAGAACGCCAACTCTCAGCCTAACGATGAAGATGCTTCTTCTGATGCTTATTGCTTTGAGCTGCTGTCAATGGTTCTGGCACTGAGTGGTTCTAATGTAGGCCGGCAGTATCTGGCTCAGCAGCTGACTCTGCTTCAGGATCTCTTCTCATTGCTACACACTGCTTCTCCCAGAGTGCAGAGACAGGTGAGTGCTAACTGTTCCTTGTATTGGTATGCCTAGAAAAAAAGTCTCGAAAATCCTATAATTGTGTGCATGATAGTATAATACGTATTTGAACTTCTTTTTGTGTGTGTGTTTTCTCTTAAAAACTGTTTTCCCAATCATATTAAGATCACCTCTGCATTCCACGTAGAGAATAACTGTAAAAGCCATCTGTTTTACCATTGCAGTCATGAGGAGAGGGCAAAAGTGGTGAGCCTGTAACAACAAATTACAAAACTTTTTTTGGAATTTAAGTGTCAAGTTTGGGGTTTTTTTTTCCACAGTTTTTGAATAGGCTTAAGATGATAAAGTTTCATGTGTTTGATATATAAATACATATACAGTCCAGCTTCACCAGAATTTGACTGTATAGAACTATTTGTAGGAAGCACAGTGTTGAAGACAATAAAGGCTACAGTTATGAAATTCAAACAAATTCACTTTTGAGTAAGTTTGTAATGCACTGTCTCCAAGAGCTAGAACTCAGCTGTAGGAACCCAAAGCTGCTTAATTAATGCTTATGTCATTATGAACCTCAGTCAGCAAACTATTCTGAAACACCTTTGAGTAATATCACTCTTCCCTTTTTGTGTCTCTGTTCAAAAGATTCGGAATAGGGCAAGATAAATTGCTTTCTCAAGCCATACAATAAAGGGACATATGGTTTACTTTGCAGGGGCTGTTACTGAAATAAAGTAGGATGCACAAAAGCAGTTAATCATTTTGTGTGTCCTAATGGGGACCTTTTGCAAGCAAACAGCCTTCTTTTTGAAGTGATGGTGCAAAAAATTCTTCAGTGAATCTAAACTTCACAGTATTCAGTGAAACTTACTTCACAGTATCCCAGTTGTTCACATTTCAATTCTTCCGTGTCCTGTTACATATGTTTAGTTTGTCAGGTATTTCCTTTCTGTCACAATGACTAAGAAGTCTCTTTTTTAAGATGAAAGGTCAGATTCTGAAGTTGGAACTGCCTTGTGATGGCAGTACTTAAATTTAGACCAGTGTTATGTATTACATTTCAAAATTGAAGTTCATGCATTGCATTTGTCTGTCTTATTTATAAATTATTACATATAATTGTAAGAACCAGAGGTGCTCCTTTAAAACATAAAAGCTGTTAATTTTCCATATCTCAAATGTATGAAGTTTAAAAGTTGTTTTGTTTATTTATTGCAAATAAGAATTCTTCATAAAAAAGCAGTTAAATTTTCAGGTGTGGAAGGAAACTACTGAGGTGACTGCTTATTTTTTAGCAAGACCTCATGCTCACTGCATTATGGGGAAAGGGTCAGAGACTGAGTTGCACAAATGTCTGTATCACTGTTGTCCTAAGCCCAGTACCAATCATATTTTTGTTATAATAAGAAGACCAAGTATTAATTGAGTGAGACTAGTTCTAGACTCTCTGGCATTGTCTCTTTGGGTATATTAATAAGCGCTTCAAAGCTTGATAGAAACCTTATGGAATTTCTTACACATGTGATTTAAGTACAGAAAGTAGATTTGGTCCTTCTTACTGAAATAATTTGTGAAGAAAGACCTTATTTGATTTTGTTTGGAAACTCCAGCTGTCTCAGTAAGAATTGTGGTGCTCTGATTTTATTCTCCAGGTCACATCATTACTAAGACGTGTTTTGCCTGAGGTAACCCCTAGTCGCCTGGCTAGCATTATAGGAGTGAAGTCTCTTCCGCCAGCAGATATAAGTGATATCATTCACTCAACAGAAAAAGGAGACTGGAACAAACTAGGTATCTTAGACATGTTTTTGGGATGCATTGCCAAAGCTCTCACTGTACAGCTAAAAGCCAAAGGAACTACTATAACAGGGACAGCTGGCACTACTGCAGGCAAAGGAGTTACTACAGTCACTCTTCCCATGATCTTCAATTCCAGGTTTGTTTAAAAATACATATATATTTTCATGCTAAAACCACAAAATAATGGCATTCTTTGAAGTCAGCTTTGTTGTCTTTGTTTTATAAAAGGAAAAAAATTTGTACCTGAGTATAAATTTCTCTGTGCTGGATTTTGACAAGTAGTAAGTAATTACTTGCGTTTATCTCATGTCATTTACAGCTATATTCGGAGAGGTGAAAGCCACTGGTGGATGAAGGGCTCAACACCTACACAAATTTCAGAGATCATTATTAAACTCATTAAAGACATGGCAGCAGTAAGTTTCTATCCTTAAAATGTGTGGAGGATATTTGCATATTTCTGATAACGAAGAGTAGATTTTTTAATCGCTATTACACATAGTATTGGGTTGAGCTGTTTAAATGTGAGTTGGTCTGAAGAAGAAAAGGGTGCAGTCTTCTAGGTAGAGCCTAGGCATAGAAGCAGCAGGAAAAAGGAGAAATCCAGTTTTGAAATAAGCTTTTAAGTAAGTCACTTGTACCAGGACCTTAAGAAGTACACAGTAACTGTGTGTCGTTTTTTACATTATTAACTTAGAAGCCTGATTTTGGAATCTTGAGCATTCACGACTCCACTTGAAACCACAAAGTGTCTGCGGAGTAAGATAATAGTGTTGTTTTCATGTCACTATATGTAGATTTTATATGTGAAGTTTCTGGTTAAGACTGCATGTTAAGATTCCTGCCTTTCAGCAATCTTAAGATCTAGAATCATGGAGTCATAGAATAGTTAGGGTTGGAAAGGACCTTAAGGTCATCTAGTTCCAAACCCTCTGCCATGGGCAGGGACACCTCACACTAAACCATGTCACCACCAGGGATGGAGAATTCACAGCTTCCTTGGGCAACTCATTCCAGTGCCTCACCATCCTCACAGTAAAGAATTTCTTCCTCATATCCAATCTAAAATTCCCCTGTTTAAGTTTGAACCCGTTACCCCTTGTCTTTTCATTACAGTCCCTCATGAAGAGTCTCTCCCCAGCATCCCTAGAGCCCCTTTCAGATACTGGAATGCTGCTATGAGGTCTCCTCACAGCCTTCTCTTCTCCACGCTGAACAGCCCCAACTTTCTCAGCCTGTCTTCATAAGGGAGGTGCTCCAGACCCCTGATCATCCTCATGGCCTTCCTCTGGACTTGTTCCAACACTTCCATGTCCT
>JASSUY010041415.1:8123-25879 GCA_032466535.1 Forpus xanthops
ACCAAGCGCTGTGTGCAATAAAGTTGAAGTTTGCTGACGACCACCTGGTGTCTGCTCTTCCCTTCGCCGACACTTCTTGATTAATCTACCCAGATGGCACATTGTCCCCTAGCATTTTTAATATATGACCATATATGTACCACATGCTTGCGAAAATCTGTTGACTAGAAGACGGGCGTCAAGGGGGATTGAGATCCTGAAAAAGATGTGCTGTTACTGCAGGGCAGCCTTAAGCTTCCTTGTAGAGGATGGCCTGTTGAATCTTCAAGCCCTGCAGCCACTCTTACTGCAAATTTTAAGGGCAGTGAATTAACATTAGTGTTCCCTTCCCTTCATTGTCACTCTGTGAGCAGAAGGAAAAGAACCACAATGCATTTTCCAGCCTCCATTAACTGGGGGAGCATGGCAGACAGGATACTGCAATGGGGTCATTTGTGGACTCAAGAGCTGCTATGTTAGATCAGTAACAGGAAGGGTAGAAATGGCTCTAAACCTGGCCTTCTGCTCTGGAAATTGCCTATATCCATATGTCCTGGTAATAGGGATACTGAGTAAACAAAGTGCGAGTGGTTGAACCACATCCCTGGAAACATGCCATGGAAGGGGATGCTGAAGTATGTGGGTAGCTGATCAGCCTGAGCTGCCCTCTAGAGACATGCACACTAGTGGTCCAATTAAATTATTTGATACGCTGCTTCTACTGCAGTCTGAAAGCTGAGATGTGCTCAAGTCACTGGTAGACATGCTCTGAAACTCGTGGCACTGCAACAACATCCAGCTGGAATTTGAAATTACAATGGTCCAGACTTCAGGGTCACACCTGTGCATGACAATTTTTTTGTTCAGCTTTTGTTTTGTTTCTCAAATGTAGGATTTGTAGACACTTAGTTCACAGAAAATTCTCCAAGTCCCCAACTTCTTATGAGAGAGTGAAAAGAGATAATTTTCAGCTCACATCACCACACTCAACACAGAGCTATTTCTCAAATCTTGTGCAGATACCTTCAAGAACGCCATGTTCCACTAGCAAGATTCTCCGAGCTGTTTCTCCTGCATTCTCATATAGTGAATATTATCATAGAGAATGACTAACAATATTCTCAGTCACTCCCAAAATGAAGACATGAAGAATGCAGAAAGAATTTTAGAATTTCTTCTATACTTCTCTGGCAAAGATAACTCTCAAGCTTTTTTGTGCCACTAACAGAAAGATGAAAATAGTGCATGATAAAGATTGCACTTTTTTTGTCACTGTGCTCCTGGAACATGTTCCTGTTAGATAATTAGACAACAAGCCTCCTCACAGCAGGTACTCCAGCTTTATAGCCACCTGGATTGTTTGTTAACCACCCAAAGCACTATTTACATTTAAAGAACAAATTAGTTATCATGAATCAATTAACAATACCCTACCCACACTGATGGTTAGATTGGATCATCAAGCAAACCTATTCAGAAACCTTATAAATAATTTTCTTCCTGGAGTTAGTGCAATATTAGTTTACAAGCTTTAATCTTGATTCTCTTTCTCAGTTTATTTTTATCATATCATTTTAGCATGGACAAATAAGCCTTCAATCTCTTCTGGTTTACAAGAGTTTCATTGTTTATTTTAATTTTTCCTATACTTACGTTATAAATTTGGCTAGTTCAATTACCTGCTGATGCTTGTTTCTTTTCAAATATGAACATTAATGATAAACAGAAAATAACAAAATAAACACCTTTCAGCATTAATTTTTAGTAGAAGAATGGTATTTTCAAGGATTTATGAAACCAATGTTTAGAAATACTTTCTTGAACTCCCTATAATCCTCAAGATCTTGGGACTAAATTGAAATCAATATGACCTGAAAGTAAATGAACTTTGTGCTTTCTTTTCAGGTAACGCATTTATGGAACAATTTTTTGTTTTAATACAGTTGATTGAAAAAATATCAGTGGTTGAAATGACTTGGAGCTACCTGATTATAAAGCTGAGCAAGCCAGTCTCAGGACTGCATCAGGAATAAACCTATGAGCCATATTTCATTGTCTCTCCAAAGAAAAATAAAATATTTAGTCCCTATTTTAACAGATACCCCTGCTGTTCAACAGCTAGCTTAAGACAGGGAGTGCAACCAGGCAAAAAACAACAGGAATTCTGCAATGAACTCACTTTGAAATTATGTCTTCATAGAGCAAAAATCCCATATGGAGAATTTAGCTGAGGGTGCGATTTTGCTTTGTTCTTCTCTGAAAGAGAATATTCTGGGGAGTGTTTGTTGATTTAGAGAGCTAGATTCAGCAGCACACACACAGAAATTAAAGCTCCTTAATAAAGGTATGTCTTTTTTTTTGGCCTATTTAGAATTGTATTGCCAGTAGAAATGACAAAACTTGTCCCCACGAAAGGATGCTTAGAACTACAGGCTGCTCGCTTCTGAGAAGAGGTAAACAAAAAGAAGAAAAAAGAACTTACTTCTAAGTAATTGGCTGGCAAACAGTGTTATGTGGCTCAAGTCAGAGTTGGTACAGTTTTGCTTTAGGAGCCCCTCTGAGGAAGTGTTTTTCATTCTCTGCCTATTTGGATACATCACATACATTGTGTCTCTAGAAAACTCTACAGCTTTGAGAAGAGCTGCCTGCAGGATATTAGTATCAGAATTCACCCTGAAAACAAAATACCGTGTGAACCTGCTTCAAACATGGACAAACACATTAATTATCACAGCCCTTTGCTTCCTTCTATGTAACCTAAAAGCCATCAGTGTGGTCTTTTTTCCAGAGGATGCCAGAGAGACAGACATGAAAGGAGCCTTCTGCAAAAAGTCTTCTTCCTCCTACCAGTAAAGCCCCCTATTAGGGAATGGTGACAAACAGATGACAGGTTTAGACACTAGTTGTTTACTCCCCTAGAGCATGAAAAATATTCAATCCAGCAAAAGGTATTTTGTCACAGCCTTCAATACTTTTGTGACAGCTGGTGACAGATTCACTTTGAAAATCATATTTTGAAAGGACACAACTTTGTAGGCTTTTCTTAAATCTCAGATCCAAAGGTGTCTGCCATCAAGGCAGACATCATAACTTCTATCTCACAGCCTTATTTTTATCAAAGCAGGTAGGTTTCCTGCAGTGTCCAGTATCCCACACACTGGTCTTGTCAATTAGTGTCTACATCCCAGACAGTCAAAGATCCGCAGAGATTTTACTGTTCTCCATGATCTTATGATAATTTTAAAATTAAGTTGCATAACATAACTACACTCTGAACACAGGGCTGTGTGTGTATAATCTTAGTTTAAACATTCGACGCAGTGCATCTATTTACTCAACCAATACAATTAGTAGCTTCTTTTGAAGATCGCCATATGACCAGATCCTACTGGGTTGAATCACTTTCTAGACAAGTGAAAAAAAAGCCCCCCAAAAAAGCCAAGTCAGAATTTCAATTACAGACTTCCAGATAATGTTTCTGGGAAGTAGCAATGACTATACAGTGGGGGACAGTTCTCTTAAATCCACGCAAAAAGATGACAAAATGAGAAGTATCAGATGTTCATTCAATTTCTTTTTTGGACAACAGATACTTGCAAGGACTGGGATTCTGTTCCTACCTGCATCATTGGCCTAAGCACAGCTCTTTAGAGAAATAATTTTATTTATCTGAATCTCAGTTTTATTACCTGAATCGCAATTCTGGTTTTATTTTCTTCCTTGACACCCATGGATGACAAGAACTTGTGTAAAGGAAAGGTGACTGGAGGTAGCTAAAAATAAACATTTTAGAATTCAGATTTTAAAACCATTTTCCATGCTGCTTTTTGAAGCAAAGTTATTTCTTTGTATTACTCCAGAACACTTCTTTTTCTTCTGAAAACTTATAACATTCTCACAAAAAAAAAAAGGCGGTGGGGTGGGGATTGTTCCCCTTTCAAGAAGAAGAAAATGTAGATATTTAATGTTTATATATGAGGACTGATTGTTTTTTTTTTTTTCTCTAATTGAGCAGCATAAATAAAAAAAGAAGAATTTAAATGCCTGTCTTGAAGAGCCAACACTTATTCAAGTCAGTTCGACCTAAATAAGCCTCTGCTACCTGTTCATTCTAAGAGCTGAAGCCTTATTTATCCTGCAGTCTTTTGCTGCCAGATCAAGGTCACTCTTAAGAGCTTTCTCAAATATTAGTGAGTGGCCATGCAGCACATGATCTGGCAAGGGCCCACCTTTTCAGATATTACATCCCACCCCCCTAAAGTCCTTCTTTGCTGTTCTAACAAATGCTAATTCAAGTGCAAAAATTATCAACAGTGGTTGAATTCATCATGCATCTATTCTACTGCTTTCTGATAACTGACAAGTGAGCTCACTTTTTATCTGTGGTTGGTTTCTCTGCTCAAAATTTACTGGCTGGCCCTGCAACTGTCTTCTTCAAATCAGACAGCATGGTGGTTTTGCGCCAGTACATGCTCTTACTTGAAGTCCAACAACAACTGAAATTATGCATGGCCATACAAATATTTTGTTAGAGATAAACCCTCTAAGTCAACCACTTCTTTCACATACAAAATGTATCAATACAAAAAAAAATCACATACAAAAATCATCAGGTGCATTCACAGGTGTTTCACCTGTTAGAAGAAATCAAGATGCGTGCATTTACAGAACCATGCAAATCACTTCACCTGAACTACTGCTTTTTAGCAAGGAGGGGGCAGTAGCTAGCTGCTACTGACTAATGACTGAGGTCCTGCACGCTTGAAACAATTTGGTTTTGTCGCCGAACAGATTTACCAGAACTGAAACTGCATGTTTATCCATCTTTCCTGCATACACTCTGTTATCCACTGCCTTCCACACCTATGCATAAAATAAATCTTAACATTGTCCCTAGTATCTCTTACTTAACAGCACCTTCCTGCTAAACCTTATTCTCTATTTCCTCCCTGAAGTTTTTTCTCCCAGTTAAACCCTGGGAGTCAAACTCACTGTAGTAGAGAAGTAATTTGATAGTCTAGAGCATTACAGTAGAATGTTAAGCTAAATTAAACCCACTGTTACAGTATTGGTGCAAAATATCCCTGTAAAAAGGATTCTGAACTACTTCAAAGTCTTAAAATAAAGTTGAAAGCAGTCATGGAAGTTCAAATGGCCATTTTTAAACAAATAGAGAAGAATTTTCTCCAGAACAAAGGGTATAACTTTTCTTCCTGTCTTTCAACTCTGACCTCAAACTGAACCAACTTGGTTGCCAGAAATTCTGTGAACATGCTAGATTTTATACATAAGAACCATGTTTTTGTTTTCTTTGGTTCCTATGCAATTTCCAATGTTGTCACTCATAGTGGTCATTTCTACTGGTTATGCTGTTGTTATTTCTGCTCAAGAAAAGCACCTCTGGGACTTGCAATGCAGAGATTCAGTACAATTACTGGTTACATTTTTATCCTTGCTTATTAATACCTTCACAGGTTTATTTACATGATGATGGCGTATTTGTTTCTCAAACTGTACTGGTCAAAATGTAAATCACAGGGATTTCAAAAATGCTTCTCCATAATTTAAAGTATGTGATCTCCATGCAACAGAGATTATTTTGTATGTTTTTCCCCAGAAAAATATAGCATGAACTCTACAAATAAATAGATGCATTACAGTCTGTACTGCTGTTTTTCATCTGTAAATGGGAGTCCTGTCTTGTCTCTGAACTAGTAACCTTGGAAGGAAAGGGCAAGGAATGACCCTTACTGTGATTTTATGCAATACCAAATATATTGAGTCTCTAACATTGTTTAAATTTCCTCAGAATCATTCTACTTGAAGTAATTTTAAACTATCGGTTCAAAACTTCTTTTTTTCTTTAAATGTTCTTTAATACTTATGAAAAAAGCCAACATTCACAGAACACATAAAAGTGCAGAGAGCACACTGACATTGTCATGCATGCTTTATTAATTTATGCTCAGTGAATATACAATTAGGTAAACAAAAGCATGGTGAGAAACACAATGAATTTAAAGACTGCTCTTATATCAAGACTGATTACTGAATGAACTCATAATACACATTTAGGGATACTTATATCTCAATAGCAAAATGAGCTTTTATCTGATTTTATCTTGAACTCTATTATCAATTTCTTATAATTAAAAATATATAAGGAAGAAACACTTCTCCAGTTATCTGTGGCTGCATATAGCCTTTGTCAAGTCATCAGCACAATGACAGTATAGCCTCATGAATCTCAGCTATGACATTTTTATAAGTCATTTGATCCCGGATCTCAGACCCTTTACCTAAATTATTATTATTATTAGTAGTAGCAGTATTCCAAGAAAAAGAATGCTGCCTAGTTAAAAGTGACAAAATAAAACAAATGAGAATGAATGAAAACAGAGCACTGTTAGAATATCAATGATCTTATTGAAGAAAATAGTCTTGTATTTTTTGGTTTTCTCAAATTTCCTTCAGGTTGGGAAGTGATAATGCAAATGATGAAATCCCAAGGCATGCATTTAGTTCATTTTAGAGATAAGAACACCTAGAAACAGGATGACTGTCATTTTAAAAAATTATACTGGTTCCGTGAGCCCTGGAATCTCCATTTTTCAATGTCTGTTTTGATTACTGCTGTGGATGGTTTACATCCAGAAGCTTGGTGTTTTACATCTCTCTAAAAACACTGAACTTTGACAATATTTATTACAGTAATTCTGGATAATCTCAGTTTCATGGTCTTAGCCCTTCTGGTGTACTGTGAAGCTCTTGGAAATAGTGCTACTGCATGTGATTAAGGTCATCAGATGAGTTTTAGCAAACTGAGGAGTACTATATTCATTTTTGCATGCATTTTCCTTTTGCTTGTTGATCCTGATAGCCCCTGTATAAGACATTCTTTCCTGAAGAGTGATTTTAAAGAGGTGGCAAAGTAAATTTCTTTGAAATTTTCCTGAAGACTCAAAAGACAATTAAGCACGACTTCAACAAGCTATCAAAACTAGGGAACTGAAAGCTAGTGTCTCTTCTGATACACACTGTAGCCCTGCTACTAAGCACTTGCCCTGTTCCTGGCTTCCCTGTGATTTCCTCCCAAGTCATTAAGCAATAGCCACATGTTTGAAGGAAAAGCATGACCTGAAGGAATGCACCACCTATTTTCTGAACATATTCTCATCTTGACTGCTGACCCCATGATGCTGCAGCCTCTGGGGACTTACAGAGACACACCCCTTCTCCCTTCCCTGGAAAGAGAGTCCGAAATGATACCAAGGTACCTTACAGAAGTCTGTCAGTGGTGAAAGAAAACCTTTTCAGAGATTTTAAAAAGGTACTTTCAAAGTTTCCCCTTCTCTTTTTTCTTTCAAGACATAAAACAACTTTTGCTTGACAAACTTACCTGTTTTATGTAAAATTGAAACCATGAAAACACATTAAATGGATAGATAGATAGATAGATAGATAATTTAAACCCACTAGTTCTTGTATATTTTCAAAACCAAGTCATTACCAAACCCTTTGAGCCACTTCTGTGACATATGCAGTCATTTTCTTGTCTGGAAAACTATATTTATTTCTGCTTAAATGCTTCTGTTTAATCTTTTTAACATTATCATAACAGCCCTGAGAAAAAAGCAAAAGTTTATGTCTCTTAAAAAAAAATATAAACATGTAGAATCCACATGCAGACATGCTGTGTCCTGGGTTCAGCAATAGCAGTCATTTTTCTCCTTCTTAGTAGCTGGTTCAGTGCTATGTTTTTGCCTTTCAGCCTGGGAACAGCGCTGATAACACCAATGTTTTTAGTTGCTGCTCAATAATGTTTAGTCTGACCAAGGACTTTCTGAGTCTCATGCTCTGTGAGGGAGGAGGGGAAGCCAGGAGGAAGCAGAAACAGGACACCTGACCAAAACTGACCAAAAAGATGTTCCATATCACAGCATGTCATGCCCAGGATGTAAAACCTGGGGGAAGGGACTCAGAAGGGGCTGATGATTGCTCAGTCAGTCTGGGTATCGGTTGGCTGGTGGTAAGTGGTTTATTCTCTTCCCTTGTTGTTTCTCTTGTCATTATTTGCAGTAGCAGCAGTAGTTTGTGTTATACCTTAGTTACTGGACTGTTCTTATCCCAATCTGTGGGAGTTATATTTTTTGCATTCTCCTCCCCATGCCTCCAGGAGTGGGGGGGGAGGAAGGTGGGGAGTGAGAGAGTGACTGCATGAGTTACAGCTGGGCTTAAACCATGACAAGTATAAAAAGATGGAGCAAATGTCACTTAAAAAAATATGAAATTATTTAAGAAGACAGGAAATCTCTCGTTACCAAAGAGGCCTTCAAGTAACCAGAGAGTCCCTTCATCCACTAACCATCATCTTGCTGGAAGAATGAGTGTTCACAGCTGCTTCTCTAAGGAAAGTGCAAAGAGACAGAAATGCAGCATGACCAATAACAGAGGTAATGGAAATGCTTGCTAGTCCTGCAGTCAATAATCACTTTAGTCTAACCTTTCCCACAGTCTTTTGCTTGTGTCCCTGTTACTTACGTTCAGATATGTGCCTGGGATACAGGCTCTCCCTCTGATACCCTAAAAAGGATGGGTACATCTTGAGAGCCTCGTTAGTGTTAAAGCCTTCATCAAATACAAATGTGACTGATTTATTTCTACTGGTTCTCAGTTGGTTTTATGGGAATTACACTTGCTAAAATCAGTGGTTTACACCCCACTCACTTTCTTGAAAAATTAAGAAAGAGAAGGAAAAAAAAAAAAAAAACAACTTGTAGATATGTTTGAAAAGGTTTTGAAGAAAATTTTACCAGAAGGCAGGGAAGGAAAGGCAGAAGGAAGGGTGCTTTACATTTGGAACATGTGTGTCACTCCCCCCCCCCTCCAAAAACAACATATCCCAAAATAAATAGCACCTTGCAAACAAAAGGTATGATACAAGCCCACAACTAAAGCTAATATAGGTCTGCCTCAGCCACCACAGCATTCAAAAAGAGAATTTGCATCCCTCTGACTGCATCAGCATAAGCCAGAATTGTGTATTAGCAAAAAGATGTTCTATTATATATCTATCAGGCATTATCAGCAAAGGGAATGGAGAAAGCTATATATTTGTATAATGCAGTGCTGAATAGAGACAATTAGTTCTAAGGCATGATACATTAGGTCCACCATAGTTTAATTTCAGCACAATACTGCTGCTGCTAGCATACAGTAGGAAACATTTGCTCTCATGGGGTTTTAATTAGTAGACTAGAGTTTACATTAACAGTATTATTCACTCACAGCTCATGGTTTTAATTTGTTTTCTCATTCCTTTTGTGAAGACACCACAGTCACCAAGCATGTCAGTCGGATGTTTTTAATTTTTTTTAAATGCATTTCACAAACCTTATTGAAATGCTTTGTGAAAGAGTGCCAGAAATATTCTGTGAATGATGGATGAGCATATTGATTTAGATGTGAAGTTTGAAATTCCCTTTGAGAAGTAGTGGGCTGAAAATCCATTAGTTAGTGTTTTTATGTCTACCTGCTGCAACTCCTGTGGTGCAAGATTCTAACAAAAGACAAATAGCTGTGTTCAAACTAAAAGTACTGACCCTTGTAAAAGTACAGGGCTGAAAATATAAAAACACTTGAGCTAACTCAAGGAACTCAGTTGTTGCAGGGCACAGGTAAGTGTATGGGAGGTCATATCAACCACCAAACATATGCTGACATTACAGTCATATGCCTTATCACAGGGGAAAAGGTTTAAATTATACTGTGACTTAGAATCATAGAATAGTTAGTGTTGGAAAGTGACTAAACCATGTCACCCAAGGTTATGTCCAACCTGGCCTTGAACACCGACAGTGATGTAGCATTCACAACTTCCCTGGGCAACCCATTCCAGTGCCTCATGAGCCACAGCTGCCTATAACCAGACTTGCCTGTGCAGTAGTTTCCTTCACAGCTGGGCACTACCTGCCAGAAGATGAGTCTGGCCATGGCACAGTCCCTGGCAGTGTCTTATGTCACTCACTAAATGGTAGACAACCATTTGCAAATGTGGTCAACAGATGTTATCTGCCAAGTCCAAAGGGATTTCTGATCAGCTTTCCAGAATCAAAAGGATTATAGCCTTTTCCTGAATTCATTAAAGTGTGAGATCAAAAGCAGACAGAAGGAAAGCTGGATTTCAGACCAGTACAGTGCTATACTATGCTTTGCCTCACAGGGTGCAATCAAGCAGGGAATCGGATTATCATTTTTCACTATCGACTTGTTAGTACAGTTTGTTGTTGAAGATGTTAATACTTTACTGAGATAAATCTGATCTGTTTCTCCATTAAAATTAATTGCATTGTGAATTTCATCTACAGTGATTTCATAAGAAATAAACATGATATGGATTGGCTGAGATAATTCTTGTTTTCTTGCTTTCACAAAGTGATTCAAAAGCCTTAGAATCCATCTGCTGTTTTCTAAACTCCAATAACCTTGTTAGATACTTATGTAGTAACTGTTCTTTTTAAGGACCTCAATTACACCAAAGCAAGTCAATGCTTTGCATCAGCTACTGGGAAAATGACAAAACTCTAACAAATAAGAAGTGACTTCAGTTGGACCCTGTTCAACATTTTTCCCTTGATGAGGGTTAATTACCAAGTTGTGATTTGGTACCTTTGGATGCTTTGAAAAGCAATTTTAGATGCACAGTATTCTACAAACACCATTATTTCTCTCCCTTTCACAATTAGGAAAAGGAAGAAGTGCAGTGCTGCCCTGGCTCTTCTATTAGACTTTTGCTGTGAAGGAAGTGTATTTGTGTCAGGAGTGAATTCCAAGGGCCAGTTTGTCAGAGAGGTTGAACTGCAGTAACTTGTCTTCTCCATACTGAACCTCCATACTGCAGTGTCAAGGAAATACAGATCTGGTTTTGAGATGATTGTTTGAGATACCACAACACAGGTACAAAACAAAATTGCATAAGAGCAAAATATACAAGAAAGACTTGTGACAATAGCTTAACTTAACACAGGACTGCAAAATGTATTTAGCACTGACCTGTTAAAGGAGGAGAGAACCTGAGATCACAACCTCTGCTGACAGAAATGTCCCTGACACTGGAAATTCAATGCACATTACAATAAAAAAAAAAAAATCCAAATTTTGTTGTCTCTCTGTCCTTACTGATGACAGGAGCATACCTTGCTCTTTTAATTTCATAATACTTAGTCTATAAACTGTCAGATAATGATTAATGTTTTCAACATTAGTAATACGTGTGTGGCTTGGGGGTCTTTTTATGTAGCAATTAATCTTTTTTTTTTTCTATATGTGTTGCATAATTGTTAGAAAGACTGAGATAGTGTAACCCCAGCTGGCAATTACGCATCATGCAGCTGCTTGCTCACTCCCCCTAATGAGATATGGCAGAGAATTGGACTCAGGGACATACATCTGGCATGGAGAACTACATATGAGTATTGTACCCTCAGCAGAAAGGTAGCTACAAAGATTGGTTTGGCCTCTGCCATTGTTGTATTTACACTAATGAGATAAAAGGCAAAGCAAAGCAAAACAAACAAACAAAAAAAAACCCAAAACAAATCATCACCCCAAAACTTTTCTTCTGCTTCCCATGGACAAGCAGGTGTTCAGCCATTCCCAGAAAAGTATGGCTATGTCATGTGTAATGGTTACTTGGGAAGGTAAACATCATCACTCCAAAAGTCTCCCCCTTTCTTCTTCCCCCTAGTTTACATGCTGAGCATGATGCCATATGGTCTGGGATATCCTTGTGGTCAGCTGGGGTCAGCTTTCCCAACTGTGTCCCCTCCCAATTCCTTGTGCACCCCCAGCCTGCTCACTGGTGGGGTGGTGTCAGAGTCAGAAAAGGCCATGACTCTCTGTAAGTGTTGCTCAGCAGTAACTAAAACATGCCAGTGTAATTAATGCTGTTTCCAGTAAAATCCAAAGCACAGCCATATGCTTGTTACTATGAAGAAAATTAACTCTATCCCAGCCAAAGCAACACAAAATGTCTTGGTCTACAAGAACATGCTACTAAAAATTTCAGTGAGTGGAATTAATTCTCTAGAGGAGGATAGGCCATGCAACAACAACAAAAAAGCTCAGATTAGTGTTGCAATTTAAAACCCAAAATTCAAGCTCTGCTGTGATTCAAGCTCCAGATCAGTAATAAAGGGGTACTTGCAGATGGACTAAACCTAAAATAATGTGTTTATTTGAAGAATATTTTCTGAAAGGCCATCTAGGCTCAGACTGAAGCTGTGATTGAGTCAAACAAGCTGTCAGTAAACCTGAGTTATTTGGTTTATGACCAATGCAAACACAAGCCTCATTCCAGCAAATGATTCTGTTTCAGAAAATCATGTTTTCCTTAAATCATGCTTTAGGAAATCTACTTTCCCTAAGCAGAAGGATGCAATGTTGGGGGTTTTGTTTTGTTGTTTGCTTGAGGGTTTTTTTTACTGTAATAAAATTTCATTTGCCAAGCTCTATTCATTTTTCATGTCTAATTTTAGTTTATTAATGACTAGGTAGCAAGCACAAAATTGGGCAGCCCAGAGTAGCACACAGATCAGAAGATAATGTGCTCTTTGGTTAAAATTAAACAAGGATTATGTTCAAAAAAATACAGTGAACTAAGCTCAGCCATCCAGACTGATCTATACATACTGCTGTAAAACTAAAATAAACAGAGTATGTCCCTCTTACCACTGGAACAAGACCTACTGGCCTGAATTAAGAGCATAACTATTTATATAGTTAATATGAAATAGACTTCCCAGGGTTAACTCTGACAGACTATTCTTATCACATTTTGAATATATTCAGATTTCATCAGCAGAGACCAACATCAAAGGATTGTTTGAATACATCGATTTTTGTTATAAATAACTCTCAGCAATCCTATAATTCAATGAAAAGGGGTAGCTCATTAGGTAAATGTTGATAGTCAGTGTCAAAGGAGAGAAGAATTACCTTCAAATGAGTGTTCTGCTATATTTGCAGCACATCCATCCAGAACAAAAAAATAATACTGCATTAGGCATTTTGTGCTCTTTCATATGTGCTAGAATCGGCCACATGAAACACAGAAGGGTTGGAGGAGAGCATAGAAAGTGGAGAAATTGCATTTAAAAAGAAGAAATTAAAGAGATTTTTTTCAGCCACAAAACTGTGGTTTGCAAGTTATAAACAAATTGGGGAAGGATTTGATGGTTGTGTGTAAATCCTTGGGGTTACTTGATCATAGTGCTTTAGAGTGCCCCATTCCAGATTTTCCATTTTGGAAGAAAAGCATTATAGAAAACCTTACCTGCTTCCAGTCAAAAAGGAACTTCTGTATTGCTAGGATTATTGTAAAAGATAAGATCCCACAGAGGTAAAGAATTATATTGGACCATGGTGTTTTGGGTAGTTTGTTTTCAGCCAACATTGAGTTCTTACAATTAAATGCTATATATTTCATGGAATTTATTTAAAGACCACAAGATGATACTCATTCAGAGGCTGTTGAAAATATGCTTGAAAGCATATTGCAGGTTGATTAGGAATTGAGAAGTATTTAAGAATATCTTGAGACATTTGATACTGGCTTCAAATGAACAGGAACATGGAAGGAGCTTTAAGGCTCATTGCACATCAAAACCCTCCAGAACAGATCAAACAATAAATGTTATTGCTATTAGTGCAGGAAATCCAGATTTCAAAAACAAATAAGCATTAGCTTGTTTACAGAAAGGAAGCATGTAGTCATTACAGTCAGCAACATCCAACCATAATTTAGGAGATTTCGTACTTGACACCTTTCCATCATGGAGTGAAGATGACACACCACAGCCCTTCCTCTATACTGATATTTCCTGGAGGTGATAACTTTGCTTACTGACATGCTTGATCCCTGGTACCAAGTTGCACATACAAAGAAGCACTGGACCTGCCGTGCAATTCTGAACTCCCTTTCTGTAATCCTCAGTAAATTCAACATTTTCACAAAAGGATTCGTCTTCTTGTTGGTGGTTTAGTGATTTCTGTGCAATATGGACAGTGTATATGCAATAGGTTTCTTTGGATGTGCGCAGTGTTATGACAAGAGAAGAGTCTGAGATGTGCTGAGAGTTGATGGTGGCAAAACCTGCCTGTTGTCATTTTTCAAAATGGCAGGTCTTGGGACTGGCAATATCACCTGGGTAACAGAAGCACATTGAGCATTTTAGCATGACTTTCAGTAATCTGAAATAATAGTCTTACGGCAAATCATACTGAAGTCTTTAAGTAATTTGGCTTTTTAAGAATGAAAAGTACACCATAGTATTCCCTGAGAGTGGATCCTATTTTATTAATGAATGTAAGTGATTTAATTAAAGTGAGGCAGGAATTCAGATATACAATTTTTACTCTGTTTAGTCTCCAAAAATTGGCTGCAAATGATATTGTAGTGGCCATAGAAAAAGACTGAAGATTTAGACCATGATCCACATTTAGAAGAGTAAAATATAAATTAGTTATTAGCTTGTTATTTTTTTTTTTTTTACAATAATATAATTTTAAAAATAGTTTGCTTATTAAAGTTTTGTCTTGGGGAGCAAAGATGTGACAAGGACAAGAAAAAGGAGGAAAAAAACCCAGGTGGCCATGGAACTTCCAGAGATGCTGTTGTGGATGGGTTCGAGCCAGGCATGTACCAAAGCAGCTCTCTACAAACTTAGACATCAGAAAATCATTGTACACCACAGGCACATCTGGCACCCCCAGGTCCCTTGGCTGTCTTTGGGACAGAGCTGGCATACGCCAGCCTTCCCATGGCAGTCTCCAGGGAGAGAAGCCATTGTTTTCCTCTCCTTAAGTGTCTTCTCATGCTGTTACATCCCTTCTCCTTTTTTTTTTTTTTTTTTTTTAAGCCACAGTACATTTTTCCTTGTTGTTGGTGCTCAGGGGATTAAAACTATAATAAAGTAGGAGATACATGATATATATGTACATCAACATTGTAAATACATGTATGTGTGCATGTGTGCATATATGTGTATAAAGATACATATTTAATAGTTTAGATAAACCGGTATCTGTTTTCTCCTTAGTTGGAGATCAAGGTACCTGCATTGCAGACATTCACCAGGTTGTCTGTGTGAAAAAATATTGGTTTACATTGTGGTTCAACACATTTATGGTCCCTAAGCCTGAAGGCTGTCAGCGTTTTCCTCTTCATCTTGTTAGTGTTTATCTAAATACTGATTTACATTTAATAAAAAGGATTCCGTTTTTGTCCCAAGGGGAAGGACAGTCAACAGATGGATCATAAGAAATGTCATTAACCACTTAGAACGTTTTGACATCTTGCTGAAGATTGCTTCATTATGAGTGAAAAAAAATTGTTCTTTTTCTTGCCTAGCAACTAACATTCTTTTGAGAAAGCTATTACTATGGCAAAACTACTATGAAATGCAAGAGCTACTGCGATGTAGATATTCTGTAGAGGCTTTAGGTGATGTTACTAGAAAATGTGTACGTTTTGCATTTTCTTATTAAGTAAAATATGGGGACTCAAAGATTAAATCTTCAAATTTGCAGTTCAAAGATTGATTTAATAAAATAAAGGCCTCATTAGGCAGGCCAAACAGAATCTCAACAACTTGCTCAGATTTTCTTTTGCTTTGTTTTTCTTTTGCCATAAAACTGAAAAATTCACTCTTCAAATCAGTTTGTAAGGTAAAGCAAAATAGATTAATTGACCTCATAATTGCACCTTTATTGGATAAGACAACCAGGAAATCAAGAGTCTATGAAAATTTTAAGGTATATTGAAAGACTGGATTCAGTTTCTGTCCTTGCCTGAAAGATGGCAATACTAAACTTCCAGTTCCAACAAAATTCAACAAAATCTTATAGCTAGAATATATAAATAAAATAAAAAATAATTTTTAAAGTGTTAAAGATGCAACCCTTCTACAAACTAATGTTTGAGAGTTTACCATAATATCCTAGATAGATAACCAAATACACAGTTCAAAAGTTTTCATTCTGTACTCATCAAGTAATAAAAAGTTCAATTAACTCTCTTGTTAATTATTATCTTTCCTTAGATTAGCACATTATTAAATGATGAAACAGAAAATGGAGTAGCGTGTACCAATGCTTTTGCAAAATACTGGGAAAAGAAAATGACTGGCTAAAAACCAAGAATTCTGAAGAATATTTGGGTATGTCTAAGTACACTTCCCTTGAACATGCAGGGGAAGAAACTTAAAATTTTCCTAAAATGTTCTGAAAACAAGTGAGTGCCCTAAACCAGTTCACAATCTGAGAGTTTTCCCATGTCCATGAATGCCTTAAGCACCAGGCAGTGGGCTGTCTTAAGATAGTAGGACTCTGTCCTCCCTCCTCAGCCTCATTTGTTTTAACTGAATTTGCAAAATTCAATTTTTCAGAAATTTGCAAAAAAAATAAAATGTTATCTAAAAACTGACACCCACCTCTAATAAATACTGATGCCCAAACATTTCAAAGAGTCTGTCAAAAGCTGAGAGTAATATGCTACATAAATAAAAACCCATCTGAACAAAAAAACCAAAGCTTTAAGCTTAGATCTTTTACTAGACCTGAAGTCAAGATCTGTATATTTCCTCACTAATACTTTAACAGTTAGATCTTTATTACAGTCTCTAACCACAGTTTTTGTAAGACACGTGGTACTGCAGGAGAACTAAAGCAAATGTGTCAGCTCCTGCTGTCAAACAGTTATTCTTGGCATCAGGTTACTTGCCTGCAAACTGTGATTGAAGCTGCTGTCCAAAGTCGATGGCCTAGGATCAGAAACTGCTGAAAAGCTACAGAGCTAAACTGATGTATCTTGACTTTTTAAATGACTATTTGTGTGTCAGAACCTTTGGAAATACCATTTTCTACACTTTATGTGGGGCTCCTAATGCCTTCCAGTGAATGAACTTCACAGCTTCCATGGCCTGAGAGAGGAAATCACCTATGAAAATTGACACCACTGTAGTCTTTCATCTTCAGCATTAGTTTGAAACTGGTTTCATTTTTCCTAGAGCCTTTGCTGTGCAAGACTGAAAATTAGCTTACATAACAAAAAAATACTACTATTTTAGCTTAATTTTTTCAAAGTAGATGTGCTGAGATTTTACTTCTTCCCAAAGTAACCACAATTGCTGTGGTTTAAACCAGCTGGCAACCTAGAACCAGGCAACCACTCCCTCACTCCCCCATCTTCCTCCCCCCCTACTCCCAGAGGGATGGAGAGAAGAATCCAAAGAATGTAACTCCCATGGGCTGAGATAAGAAAAGTCCTGTAACTAAGGTATGGCACAAAACTACTACTGCTACCACCAATAATAATAATAATGATAAGGGAAATAGCAAGGGAAGAGAATACAACTGCTCACCACCCACCAACCAATACACAGTCTTGTTTCTTCCATATTGTCGTCCAACCATAGACAAGATCCAACCGTGACTCTGCTTAACTTTCAAGATCAGATGAAATGGCCACTGGTAAAATACGCTCTGTATGTCTGCCAACATGATGATCCCCATCAAAATCAGCAGGTAGGTCTCAATGGCTCCCAATGGCCATTGAAAACCTTCAGAACTCTCAAATGATGCTGCAAATAGTCTGGTTGGGGGTGGAGAAGGTAAGGGAATGTCTTCTTCAAAGGTTGACCACCCAAGGAGGGGAAATAAGATGTGTAATTGCTAAACACTTCCATTATATACCTCCCAAAGTATAAAAGTTGTGACCA